>JAULJZ010003470.1:0-17030 GCA_032270985.1 Heliamphora pulchella | reverse complement strand
TGACCATGAGTAGCTCTGGTGATGCCCGCGGTGGCGGAAGACTTTTATAGTTTTCCTTCTTGTTGGTATGCCTATTCGTGAAGGCAATTTTGTACGCCATAAGGTGATATACTTATGCATGTTATATAGGATGTTTACTGCTTATGAGAGATGCATATTGGGTTTTCTTGTGATTTCAACAGGTGGATTTGAATGTATGAAAATCTATTTTCTGTAAAATTGGTGTTTGGTGGATTTCATGTGACCTTGGATTTTGAGGCGTGACGGACCCAAGAAGGGGGCCTGATGCGGAGAATTGTACAGATGGCTCACAGCTGTCTCAAGGCATATCTGAGTATGCTCGAACTGACAAAGAATGTGATAAGAATGATAGAAGGTGGCTAGCTTTAAGCTAACCAATAGGACCGCCAAGTGGCCCACAGTCACAGTAGTCATGGAAGATATCTTCAGCCATGGGCATAACTAGGAGATGTCCTCCCCGGTTAGAGAACTCAGGTAATATTGCCAAGCAGCCTCGGTCGAGCACAAGTGATAAACCTGACAACGAGTGAAGGATTTCACGCTGTAACTGTCATACATCTAGTAGATTCACCTTCTCCATCAGCCAAACCTGAGAGAAACAAATAAAAAGGTGAGCTGAGTGGAAAAATATGAGAGAATAAAGAAAAAGGAGAGCTAAGTAGAAAAATAGAGAAAAAACATAGAAAAAGAAAAGCTGAGTGAAAAAACTCGAGAGAAATACAAAAAATGGAGAGTTGAGAAACTATCTGTAGTAGGAGAATACTATCGGTAAAACAAGGAGCACCCCCACTGTGGACTGCATGAAGCCCAAGTAGCGTCTCGGCAAGAACTAACAGGACAAGGTCCCTGCCTTCGTGAATCTGATGAGCCACATCTACTAAAGAAGAATGAGCTCGTCTGTCCGAGGGTCCTAAAAGGAAGCAAGCCAGAAGACAGATGCAAAGAGCATGCTGGCGTTGAAGTTGGAAAGAGAAGTCTCCAAGAGATCCCCGAGGACCGAAGCGGGCCATGATCTGAGCCACGTCGAGAAATTGGTCGTGGGTAATGAGAGAGGCCTCACACATGGAATAACCACATAGCTGCATCACCTGTCCATAGGACTCGAGAAAGGCGTAGGAACTATGACCTCTTCTTGGCCCGAAATCTTTAGAATGGCTAAAAAGCCCTTCACTGTCGGACATAACTCCTCAACACAAAAATGGAATACATGTACCTTAGGGTCCTATAGTTGGACTGCTCCTCGCAAAAGATGCCAATCGACCTTAGTTTGTTCAGCAGGTGGTTTTTGTTTTCCTACTGGGTGATGCGGTCTTGGGTGCTGTTGATGGCAGCTTATTCCTTTCTTCCTTGTAGTTTTTTGTTACTTCGGTTAGCTTTTTTTGTGGTATTTTGTGCTGCTTATTTCGGCTATTTCTTCTTTGCCTTGGTTTCCTTTTGTGGCGCTAGTTTAGCTCCTTGTTGCTGCGGTTTTAAGTGTGGCAGGTTTTGGTTCCTCATCACAGGTTCTTGTCCTCTTTGCCAGCCCGGGTTCTGCCGGCTTTTCGGCTGGTTGTGTTTACTATTTTTGCCGAGGTTCTCCCGGCTTGGTGTAGTTATTTTCTTGTTGCAGCAGGTTTTTGAGCTCTGCAGGTTTTTACTTTGGGTTTGCGCGCTTACTTTTTTCTTTTTTGGGCTTATTTGCTTGGGCTGGTTGTTCACAAGCTGTTGTGGTTTGGTTTGTTTTTGGTTTAATCAGCATAAATTTGCTCCACTGGTTTATGGTTTTCTAACCCATTACCCTTCGAGTGTTATGGTTTAGGCATCCATTTTTTGGTTATCTTGTTTCTTCATGTTGGTTTCAGCTCAGTTTAAAGCCGTTTGTTTGGTTCTGGCTAAGCCTAAACTTTTTTGTTTTGCTTTTTTGGCTTTGTTCTTAGTGGTGATCTGTAAGGCCTGGAGCATGCCCCTTGTATTCTTGTATCCTTTTTTTCTTTCTATATCACATTTAATTACCTAAAAAAAATATATCAAAAATGACAAAAATAGCCCTTAGTGGCCGACCACCTTGAGAAGAGTGCCAAAAAGTGACTTTTTACTTGCTTTTTTAGCTTAAAATAATGAAAAAGATATTAAATTAAGTATTATGATGATCCAACACTTGTGGAGCAAGTAATATACATAATAATATGGTGTTATAGGTTAAAAAAAGCAAACAAATCACTATTGAAGTTCATGCACAACAAAATAAGTCAAAAAGTCAAATATTACCAAAATAGGTTAATTGACTTAAAAGACTATATCTATTTAATCAATTGCTATGGGAACTATGATAATATATGGTAATACTATATTTCTCATAAACATACTAATATAATAGGTTTCAGAGGGAAAAGACACCAAAAAGATACATCAAATTAACTTTTAAAGCATATTTTTGCACAAAAGGGCACCCAAACCAATGCAAAACCCCTTGATTGATGGGAGATCAGATTTTTGTCCCCCCAAACTGAACCTAGCTGTATTTAGCTTCCCCAAATATGATTTTTTGTTCCTTTAAAGCTTGAACTAACTTAATGAGCCCATGTGAAAGAAAAGAAAAAGTACAAAAATTTAATTATTTTGTTCCATAGCTCTTTCTATATAAACTAAGCCCAAACACCTTCTTCCCCCTTCATATTTCGGTGGAGAGAGAGGGAGAATGACCAGATTATGGGTGTTCTTGAGGGCCCATAGAAGTTTGAGAGAAGAAAGAAGAAGAAGAAGAAGAAGAAGAAGAAGAAGAAGAAGGGATCGAAGAAAAGGGTCTTTGGAAACCATAGTTCTAAAAGCCAAGTCCTACTAGTTTTCCACCATCTTTTGATCTCTCAAATATATAAGTAAAACCTTTAAATCTTATGTCTAAGATCCCTCAAAATATCCCCCAACACATCTCTTTAAACACTCTAAAAATCGAGAATCGAAACTAAACCAAAAAGGCGTCGTAGTTGGAAATTTGGGGCTGTTATGATTATGGGTGATGTGAGATGTTGTTGTGTGTGGTTATCTTTGAGTTTGATGATCTATAAGTGTGTTGGAGCCTTGGTATTAATTTCTAAAATACAAGAATGCAAAGAAATGGAACAAAAACTTGACATGACATAAGTAGAAGACTTAGACCCTAAGAGATTTGATTTTTGAGAACATAGATGTTTCTGCCCTGAACTTTGGAATGCCATAACTCAATGTAGAAAATGGATCTAAGCATGTGTTTTTATGACCAGATTTATCCTTTTGTGTTATCTTTCATCCAAAGTTGGTTTCAACTCATTTGAATAAGTAGAACTCGAGATATTGCAATTCTACCAAAATGTGTCGGTTTCAAACCAGTTAACAATTCAAACCTAAAACCCCTAGTTTAAAATGACATCCGAGTTTTGGCCAAAACATGAAATTTGTAGGCAACATATATATATATCTACCCACCACAACTGAGCACAAAATATTGAGTTTTGATAGGTCAAAATCCCTTTGAAAAATCTCTATTGAGTTTCAGCCCTAAAGGGACACTTCTGTCACATATTTTTGTGTAGCCCAAAACCCCAAATTTTAGTGATCTATTCCAAAGGTAGTCTACATGAACTTTGTAGCTAACACATTGAAGTACATTTTTTGAAAAAATAAGACTTTAAAGCCTCGGGATGATTCTCCAGAACCGTTCCAAACCCTCTGTCCAAAACTGGCTCTACTAAGTTTTTGCGGCTGACAGACCCTATGTTCTACAATGGCTAAAACGTCTAACTTGTTCCAAACAATTACCCTTAGCTCTAAACATGAAACTTGTAGGGTATATGTTGAACTAGAGCATACTCAAAAATGGACTCATTTGAACTTGACATGATACCCCTAAACCGAGACCAACAGAGACACTTGTCTGACCAATTCTCTGAGCAAGTGCTGAACCGTTTTCGTTTCCGTCAAGTTTTTCACCCATTTTCCTTAGGTTTTGGCTTTGGTGTTGAACATAAAAGTTGTAGAAAATATTTTAATCTAAATCATCACCAAAAATCATAATTTAATTCCAAGTCTAAGTACCACAAGATGCTGCGGTACTTTAAATTTTAATGATTGGGAGAGAGTAATAAATGGTTAAGTTAAATCCTTAAACAAGTGAAAGATTGGGCAACTGAGTAGTACCTCTTAAACCTAAAAAGAAAGTAATCATGGTCCCTAAAAATCAAGAAAATATTCAATGGTTAGAATCATTTTAGTACTTCGCGTTCTAAGAGGGGTAGAACTCCGTGTTGACGGTTAAGTCATGTTTGCTTGCTAGGCATAAAAGTTTTGTTACCCGAGGAGCAAGCTTAGCTCGTTGACAAAGGCTCGGTTCGTATACATATAAGATAAGGTGAGAGTGCTTAACTATTATCTTGAACTCAAATTTATGTAAATGATGCATGAAAATGCTTTGAAGCGTATGTTTTGAATTATGACCAGTTTGATGATCGGATGAACCTGTTGTTTTCAAAAGCCATGTTGTTTTTAATTCAAATGTACTATCCATGATATTTTGAACTAGCATGATGTTACTATGAAAGTATAGTTAATATTGTGTGGTTGTTTCAAAGTTTCAAGTTACAAGGGTTTTCGGCCCTTTATATCCCGTCATGAGGGAGGTTACCCAACTATAGGTATTGTTTGTCCCAATGGGGGAGGTTTTTCGTTGAGCGAGAGTTTTTGCCTTAAAGGCTTTTGAGCTTTGTCCTGGATTTTAGCACATACCACTCATGGTTGGTGGAGAGTGGTCCTCATTCCATCACGTTGCTATCCATGCATTGCGAATTGAGGTTACGGTACTGTCAAAACTCCCGGTCGTGAGGTTGACGACTACTTGGACATTGTTGGGGTTTGAGTATAGATTTGAGAAAGTGGTCATATATTTTAAATTTGTGGCGGTTAAGCCAGGAACATATTTCTGTCTGCAATACTGAGAAGGTTTTGTATAATTTGTGATATTTTTATGTTCAAGAAAATGCATCAGTTTTTATATTTTCATAGAAAATGTGATGAACTACTTTTAGAAAGAGTTTTCAGTTATCCTTAACTAAGTAACTATCTGTTTTGTTCATGATAATGCTAAGTGTGCTCTCCTGTAATCTCTGTGGTTGTAGATACCAGGAATGGATAGGAGTTGGTCCACCACAGGCGTCGTCGAGTTGTTTTGTTTCAATTTTCTTTTGTTTAGTTTTTAGCTTTGATAGAGCTTCATGTATAAGACCTTGAAGGTTTTTTTTTTTTTTTTTTTTTTATGTTTTAGAAGTTATGTATGCCCTTGGGATGGCAAATTCCTAGTGACTCATGTATACCTCTTTTAACATTATGGCGTTGTGGTTGCTTAGAAGTTCTTGTTTAGTTTCTTAATATCTTTATCCCTTGTCTTTCTCTTTAGCTGTCAGTTTAAGGCTGGATCACATCCCTTTGTTCAGGTTTGGTGCCTTGTGGGAGCGGGGTGTTACAACACGCCTATAAAGAAAATCAAGTTTTGAGTTTTGGTACCCAAATTTTCTTAGGTCTTTTGGTGTTAGTTTCATGTAGGTATGTTACCTTAGGAACCCAAACCCTTTTAGCAGGTAAACCATATGATTTTCTATGTGGACAATATGTAACAGTGTGTCCACACTCATAACAATGAAAACAAGAAGTATTAAAATAATTTGAGAATACTTTAACAAAAATGTTGCTCAAACTTGTGTTTCTTCTTTGGTTAGTGTCCAATACAAGCTTTGTGAAAAATATATTTTTGCATTCTGAGAAGTTTGTCTAAGTTTTTTTTTTCCAAGGGTAAACTTTTGCACAATTTTTGTAAGGTCTTCAGCCTTCTCATTTAAAAGTTGGTTTTGCAGCAAATATTTTTTTTCTTTTAAAGTTTCAATTTCAAAAGATGAGAAAATAACCAACTTTTTTTTTTGGGTAATCAACTGTGACATAAAAAAAAAGGCAAAGATATAAGATTACAAGGGGCATACCCCAGACCATACATACCAAAAAACATAAAACAAGGAGGACATCAAAAAAACTAAAGCAACACTACCCGGCTTTAGGCTAAGCCGAAACCAAAGAAAACAGAACTGCAAAAAAAAAATCGGTGCCCCGGACATAACTTATTAGAGAATGAGCAGGGAATCGAGAACAAATAAACCCAAACAAGCTTGAAGACACCAGCAACAACTGAAGCAAAACCTGTCCAAAGTAAAATATGATCACGCATTTACTCCAGGAGCAAGCTAAGACACTAATGATCATAACCAGGCCACCTACTGCCAGGAGAAGAACTAAAAACTATCTCAGCCCAGCCTACTTCAACACACCGCAGCAACAAATAAACAACCCAGCACTGCCACACTCAAAGGCCGCAGTAGCAATGAGCTTCAAAACTGGCACCACTTTTCGTCCAAAAGCATCCAAAACCGCAGCACCCAAGGGAAGGCACACCCCGCTCAAAATCCAACCTGTATGTTCATTCACCAAATCTAACAATACACACACGCACACTGTCCCTTACAAAGCCATAAGGGGAAGGCTAAAACAAGGAGTAAGGAGATAAAAGGACCGCCAACATGGCAGAAAGAAACCATAAACAGGAAACCAACAGCTATGAACATCCCTTATAGCTAAGCAACAAAACAGAAGATAGCCAGGGTCATGTATAAAATACAGACCAGGAAAAATAACCAACTTTTAAAGAATAGCATTCTTAGCACCCATTTTTCCTAATTCATCATGCAAATCTTCAAAAGCAACATGAAGTTCTTCTAAAGAAAAAGGATCATTGGTTATCTCATTTTCTTATTTGGCTATGAGGCAAAGGTTAGCAACTTCATTCTCCTCCTTTTCATCCTTAGAGTTGCTATCTTCACTCACACCCCATGCAGCCAACATTGCCTTCTTGAATCCTTTTTTGAAATGCTTCCTGAGTTTGGGACACTCAGCCTTCATATGTCTAAGCTTCTTGCATTCAAAGCATATGATCTCTTCTTTCTTGTAATCACTCTTGAATTTACTTGATTCACCCTTGAACTTGTTGGGCTCACCTTTGTGCCAATCTTTCTTGAAAAATTTTCTTTCTCCTTATTTCTTATTTCTAAGAAATCTTTTGAGCTTTCTCGTGATGAGGGCTAGATGTTCACTTTCATCACTTGTGGAGTCTTTATTAGATTTGTCATCAAGAATGGAAGATTTGAAAGCTATTCCTTTCTTCTTTTTGTTATCATCTTCATCATCCATTTTGGTATTCATCTCATGAGTCATGGGTGAATCAAGAAGCTCCTCCAGGCTTAGTGTGGTGAGATCATTTGCTTCTTGAATAATAGTCACCTCAGTTACCTAACTTTTAGGCATGCATCTTAGGATATTTCTCACCATCTTTGCATTAGAATAAACCTTGCCAGGAGATTTTAGTCCATTAATGATATAAGTAAATCTAGTGAAAATTTCAAAAATGATTTCATCATACCTCATCTTAAACAACTCATAATTATGAACAAACATGCTTATTTTAAATTCCTTGACTTAGTTGCTTCCCTTATGGGTAATCTCAAGTCTATCCTAAATCTCTTTGGTAGTGTCATAGGCAGAGATCCTATTGAACTTATTGGGTTAAGAGAGAAATATAGAAGGTTTATAACCTTAGCATTTTTTAGATCTCTCTTATATCAATCTCAGTCCATTCATTTTCATGCTTAAGGACAGATGCCCCTTCTACTGTCTTAGTAGGCCTTTTTAGTCCATTCATAATAACTCTCCAAAGGTCATAATCTACGAACTGAATATAAATTCTCATCATAGCCTTTCAATAATTATAATTTGTTCCATTGAATAAAGGAGGTCTATTGGTGGACTACCTTTCATGCCGAATAGGTCCAATACTGGTGGTTGCCATCTATACTCTTTGACAGTTAAGTCAAAATAAGAGCTCAAACTCTGATACCAATTTTTAGTTCAAGCAACCCAAGAGGAGATGTGGTGGCAGCACAGATGGCCAGCGTTGGGTGCCCCATATCTACTCCCCCAGGGTTTGAACCCTGGGGTGACAGCCCCCTTTCCCAATTTACCTACCCAAAAAAAAAAAAACCCAAGAGGGGTTGAATTAGATTTTAAAACAATAATAATAATTTTAAAATATTTTTCAAAACCTTTTAATTTCACAAGTAAATACGACAGATATTAAAGCATTAAGAAATTAAAGAGGTTAAGGAGAGAAAGTATGAACCAGGCACCAAGAGTTATAGTGGTTCAGCTTCTTCCAGGCCTACGTCCACTCCTCATGACTCTCCTTGAGAATTTGCACTAAGACTGAATGCTTCACAGGCGCATTCAAAAGTCTTTATAGTCTCAAGAACATTCTATAAAATAATCTCCTATTTTTTTCTAATCTCTCTTGAACTCTTCTTTAAGAAGTTCACTCACTCTCTTAATGGATCAAGGGTGACTCGCCCTCTTTTACAATAAATGTGATAGAATCAAAGATTCACTAACTAACACTCTTTACAAATGATTGGAAATAAATGAGCTAACGAGTGTGAGAATCGACTGGAGGAGTAAATGAGCAATAAATGCTTCTTGAAGATTTTGAGCTTTAAATTCAATCAATAGAACAGTGTCTAGAGATTTGAAGCTTTGAAAATTAACTCTTTATGTAGCCATCTAAAGTAAATGACCGTTGGTGGGTTGGTGGAGGCAATTAATGCTCTGAAATCATACCATTGGAATCAGCACGAGATTTGAAATTTATTGCAAGTGTCGACTCAAAGTCCTTTTGTGTCGGCACAAAATATTTAGGGCTTGATTCTTTAAGTGATTGTGTCGACTCAGATCTTCATTGGTGTTGATCTTATTTCTGCATTTTTCTCACCTACGTAGTGGTGTCGACTCATAGAATATGTTAGTTCTAGGCAACTCAAAAGAGGGGTGAATTGGGTTTTAAAATGATAATAACAATTTTAAAAACTTTTTCGAAAACCTTTTAATATCACAAATATTTATAGCAAGTATAATCAAAGAATAAAGAAATGCAAATATTAAAGAGATTAGGGATAGAGAAATTAAACTGGACACCGAGATTTATAATGGTTCGACTTCTTCCAAGCCTACGTCCACTCCCTAAAACTCCCCTTGAGAATTTCACTAATGTAGAATGCTTACGGGTGCATTGAAAACCTTTTACAATTTCAAGACGATCTTACAAAAAATAGGCTCCTATTTTTCTTCTAATCTCTCGAGTTCTTCTTTGATGAGATTTACCCACTCACTCAAAAGATAAATGGTGGCTCACCTTTAGATACAATAAATGGAATGTTTTAATGAGTATCACTCACTCTCTTTACAAAATAATTTGCAATAAATGAGAGGTAAAGAGATGAGATACAAGAGCTAGAGTTATGAATAATAAATGAGAGCTGAAGAGAGAATTGACTTTGAATCAAACAATACAACAGTGAATATAAGTCTCCAGATCTTTTAAATGTTGAGGAGTAACTCCTTATATAAGCTCTTGAGGATTCATGACCGTTAGAGGTAGGTGGGAGCATTAAAGGCCAAAAATCCAACCGTTGAACTCTACTGCATATTTTGAATTTCATTGCAGGTGTCGACACAAATGGTTTTGGGTCAACACAAAACTTATAGGCATGGTTCTTCAAGTGATTGAGTCGACTTAGACTCTCAATGGTGTTGACATGATTTCTGCATTCTTCTTACCAATACAATGGTGTCGACACAAATATCTTTGGTGTCGACTCATTTTGTTCTTTAGCTTTCTGAGAGGCTTTTTTGTGTCGACTCGAATTGCCTTTGGTGTCGACACTAAAAAGTGCAGGAACCCTCGGTGATTTTGTCTCAACTCATTTGGACTTTTGTGTCGACTCGAAAATCTTCAGGCAAGCTCGGTATATTTGTGGTGACTCTTGTTCAATTTGTGTCAACTCACAAATTCTGTAGGTAGCCTCGGTACATTTGTGTCAACTCATCCTCAATTTGGGTTGACTCAAAGTTTCGGATAACCAATGTGAAGAAACAGTTAGTGTCGACTCAACCTTAATTTGTGTTGAATCTTTTTAAGTGCAGAGAGTCTCGGTTCTTTTGTATCGACTCAAATTTTATTTGTGCCGACTCAAAGTTTAATACCTGAAACATCTTAAATGAACATGTTAGGGTGTCAACTCATTAGCTCGAAAGTGTTGACACACTTGAAATCTTCAAGTATTTTTTTTTTTGGGTAATTAAAATCTTTAAGTATTCTTTACCTAAAGTATTGACTCAAATACCAATCAGGATCAACACAAAATATTCTTATCCAAGAATACTTAAGTGTCAATCCATCTCTTTATAGGCATTATCGGTGAGAGAGGGAGGGGAAGAGATGAAGAGAGAGAAGAGAAGGAGTCGACTCTAGGGTTTGACTAGGAGACGAAGAGACGTTAGGATATGAAACGCTTTGAGCTTGAATGAAAAAAAGAGAGGAGGTAAACATCCTATATATAAACTATACGAAATGTGTCGACACTAATCTCGTTTGACTCAACACTTTTCACGCAACAAAGGGGGTCTTCAAAAATTAAAATTGTATCAACATGTTTTAACATGGTGTCGACACTTTCGTTTCATTGAGTCGACACTCCTCAGAAGTAAGTCGATACAAATTTTACTAAGAGCAAGAATTTGTGTCGTGTTAACACTATATAGCTGGGGTCGACACTTATATCAAAATGTATCGATACTATATAGCTTTTATGTCAACACTTTCACACATATGTCGACACCCTTCACACATCAAAATAAAGCATGAAAAGTACTGAACATGCGCGGTTAATATGGCATTTAGGCATCAATTTGGAGCACATAGCATACTTAGTTCTCTTCGGATATAACACAATCTTTCTTCATTTAAAGGTTTGGTGAATATATCAACAAGTTGGTGGTCTGTGCCTACAAATTTAAGTTCTATGTTACCTTTTTTAACATGATCTCTAATAGAATGATGTCCAATCTCAATATGTTTTGTTCTAGAGTGTTGTATAGGGTTCTTAGATATATTAATGCCACTAGTGTTATCACATTTAATGGGATTATGATCTAAATATACACCATAGTTTTCTAGTTGTTGTTTCATTCAAAAAACCTATGCACAACAGCTACCAGCTGCAATGTACTCAGCCTCAATTATAGATAAGGCTACTGTGTTATGTTTCTTGCTAAACCATAATATGAGAGATTTTCCTAGGAATTGACATGTTCTAGTTGTACTCTCCCTATAAATTTTACAACCAGCAAAGTCTGCATCAGAATAGCCAATTAACTCAAAGGCTATTCCTTTAGGATAGAATAATCCTAGGTTTTGTGCACTTTTTTTTTGGGTAATTTGTTTCGTGCACTTAAAAGGTATCTAGAGTTGCACTTAACAGTAGTCGCATGTGATTCTTTAAGATTAGCTTGAAATCTAGCACACATACATACACCGAACATAATATTAGGTCTACAAGTAGTTAAGTGAAGTAGGGAGCTAATCATACCTCTATATCTCCTTTCCTCTACTGCTTTATCATTTTCATCCTTGTCAAGCTATTTGAAAGGCACATTGGAGTTTCCATTGGTTTTTGCACTTTGCATATCAAATCTCTTCAACAAATCTCGTGTGCTAACTACCCAAAAAAAAATCTCGTGTACTTGGATTGGTTTATGAAGATTCCTTTTTGTGATTATTTGATTTGAAGTCTAAGGAAGTAATTTAGCTCACCCATCATGCTCATTTCAAACTCTCCTTGCATGCACTTAGCAAAGTTTTTGCAAAAAGTTTTATTAGTTGAGCCAATGATAATCTCATCTACATATATTTCAAAAACAAGCATATCTTTTCCTTGAAACTTGATAAAAAGAGTTGTATCAATTTTTTCTCTTGAAAACTTATTTTTAATCAAGAATTTTTTAAGCCTTTCATACCAAGCTCTTAGTGTTTGCTTCAAACCATAAAGAGCTTTGGTGAGTTTGCAAACATTATTTGAAAAATCTAGGTTATCAAAGCCAAGAGATTGTTTCACAAACATGTTAGTTCAAGTAACCTAAGAGAAGGGCGAGTTGGGTTTTAAAATAATAATAACAATTTTAAAAATCATTTATAAAACCCTTTAGTTTTACAAGCAAGTATGCCGTGCAATAAAGCAATAAGGAAATTAAAGAGGTTAGAGAGAGAAAAAATGAACCAGATACCAACATTAATTTTTAGAGCTTTAAATCTCTGGTCACTGTTCTATTGCTTGAATCAAAAGCTCAAAATCTTTAAGAAAGTATTTATTTCCAATCATTTGTAAAGAGAGTGAGTTAGTGAATTTTTGATTCTCTTGTTTATTTACTAGAAGGTGAGTTACCCTTGATCCTTTAAGGGAGTAAGCGATTCTCTTTAAAGAAGAGCTCAACAGAGATTAGAAAAAATAGGTAATTGTTTTGTAGAATCTTCTTGAGGCTGTAAAGGCTTTTGAATGCGCCTGTGAAGTATTCATTCCTAGTGGATATTCTCAAGGAGAGTCTTGAGGAGAGACGTAAGCTTGGAAGAAGTTGAACCACTATAAGATTTGAAATCTGTCGCAGGTGTCGACTCAAAGCCATTTTATGTCAACACAAAATATCTAGAGCTTGGTTCTTTAAATGGTTATATGGACTCAGTTCTTCGTTGGTGTCGACCCAATTTCTCCTTTTACCTCACCCACACAGTGGTGTCGACTCATGAATCATTTGGTATCGACCCAGTATATTTTTTTAGATTTCCAGGTGAGACTTTAGTGTTGACTCAAAATCATTTGGTGTCGACTCAGAAAGTTACAGTCAATCTCAGGACTTTTGGAGTCAACTCATATTCGTTTGGTGTCAACTTATAAACTTTCAAGAGTCTCGGTTGTTTTGGTGTCGACTCAATTTCGTTTGGTGTTAACCCAAATCTTCTTGTTTTCAAAGGGAACATTTGTGTCGACTCATAAAACTTTAGTGTTAAACCTTTTTGATTTAGAATCGGGAAATGGCTTGTAGCTCTTGTGTCGACCCATTTCGTTTTGGCATCAACTCGTTTTGTTTTACGAAGGATATTTTTGTGTCGACCCACGTGAATTCAGTGTCAACCCAAAAACCCGAAGTCTGGAACTCAAAAGATCATTTGGTGTGGACTCAAAATACTTTGGTGTCGATTCAAAATGAATCTCGATCCAATACTGAAGGTGTTGACCCAAAATCATTTGGTGTCGACTCATCTGAGTTCCTAAAACGTCTTAGACAAAGATGTTAGGGTGTCGACTCAATTTTTTAATGGTGTCAACACACTTGAGAATTTCAAGCATACTTTGCCTTAAAGTGCCAACTCAAATATCAATTTGTGTCGACACAAAATATTCTTATTTAGAACACTAAGTGTCAACCCATTTGATATAAAGAGTCAGCATAAATGGCATAAGGTGTCTACTCATTAGTCATAAAGTAAGAACACTTACCTTTTTGGAAACAACAAAATAAAATCTTTTTAAATAAATTTAATTAGGAAATTGAATTATTAAAATCATCGTTATCTAATTAAAAAGTCCTTGGGCTAACAAAACACTTCCTCAGAAATAAAACCATTTAGAAAGGCACTTTTGATAACCATTTGATAAAGTTTAAAATTTTCAAAGCATATAAAAAGAAAGCAACATCCTAATTGCTTCAAGCCCAGCCACAAGAGCAAAAATTTCATCAGAGTCGATGCCTTCTTCTTGATTGTAACATTGGGCTACCAATCGAGCTTGTTCCTAAGAACTACTCCATTCTCATCTATTTTATTTCTTAAAACCTATTTTGTACCAATGATGGAGTGTTCCTTAAGCATTGAGACTAAAGTTCAAATCTTGTTTCTTTTAAATTGATTTAACTCTTCTTGCATAGCCAATATCCAAAATTTATCGTTTTTGGCTTCCTCAAAATGTTTTGGTTCAGTCTTAAAAGAAAATGCTAAATTTTCACAAACATTATGTGAAGAGAATCTTGTTTTAGTACCTTGAGATGGGTCACTAATGATCAAGTCTTTTGGGTGACCATGAGTATACATCCATTCTTTAGGTAAATTTGAATTTCCTTGATTTAGAGGTCCAGCAGCCTGTTGGACTTTATTTTGCTGCACATTTGTAGCTTTCTCATGGTTTGGCTCTTCTTAGTCTTTGATAAAGATGTCCTCAATACCTTTTTCTACGTCAACTAAGTTATTTTCACAAAATTTCTTGGAAGAACCGAGGTTAACTTTATCAAATACAGCATGAGTAGATTCTTCAACAACTAGGGTCCTTTTATTGAAAATTCTATAAGTTTTACTAGATATAGAATAACCTAAGAAAATACCTTCATGAGATTTAGCATCAAACTTACCCAAAAGTTCTTTGTTGTTGCTCAAAACAAAATATTTGCACCTAAAGGTATGAAAATAACTGAGATTAGGTTTTCTTTCATTCCATAGCTCATATGGAATTTTTTTAAGAGAAGCTCGAATCATGGCTCTATTCACAATATAACAAGCTGTGTTTATAGCATCGACCCAAAAGTATCTTGATAGATTATTTTCACAGAGCATGGTTTTAGCTATTTTTTCTAATGTCATATTCTTTCTCTCAACAACACCATTTTGTTGAGGGGTTCTAGAAGCAGAAAAGTTATGGTCTATTCCACTTTCTTCACAAAACTTTTTAAAATCTTTATTTTTAAATTTTCTACCATGATCACTTCTGATACTTGTGATTTAAAAACCTTTTTTTATATTTTGAATTTTCCAAGACAGTTTTGAAAAAGCAGCAAAGGTTTCATCCTTATGAGCTAAGAAAAGCACCCAAATGTATATAAAGAAATCATCAACAACAACAAAGGCATATCTCTTGTCAACACGGCTAAGAGTACTTGTTGGACCAAATAAGCCTATGTCCAATAGTTATAAGGGTCTAGAAGTAGAAATCACCATTTTGGATTGAAAAGAACTTCTAACTTATTTGCCTTATTGACATAATTACAAACTTTGTCTTTTTCAAATTTAATTTGTGGTAAACCAATTACCAATTCCATTTTAAAAAGTTTTGAAATCAAATTCCTGTGAGCATGTCCAAGTCTTCTATGTCATAACTAACTATTATCACTTAACGCAATTAAGCACTTTGTGTCATTTTTGAAAAGTTCATTTAAATTAAAAATGTAAACATTTTCATGCCTATGACCCTCAAAAATAATTTTGTTGTCAATTGAGTTTTTAATAACACTTAGCATGATCAAAGACAACCTTGTGTCCTTTGTCATAAAGTTGACTTATTCTTTCTTTTGGGTAATTAATTGTGACATAAAAGAAAAAAAAATTACATGTTTACAAGGGACAAACCCCAGGCCTTACATACCCAAAGCACAAAAGCAAACACAAGGGCTAAGCCCAACGCTACACCAAAAAACCCAGCTTTAGACTAAGCCGTAACCCAAAATAAACCAAGCCTTGCAAAGATCGATGCCCCGACCATAACTTAACAGAGTAATGGACGAGGAATCAAAACCATATAATAACAACCCAAACAAGCTAGGTAAAATAGCAAACCAAAAAATCGAAAACCACAATCCAAGCTAAAAAAACCTATCCACTAAAAACATAAGAACCCATTCAAGAGCAAGCTATTGTAGAGAAAAAGCTTATTCAACATTCTGCCACTAGGAGTAGCCAAAGAATCGCCTCCTCTTAAAGAGGAAAACAAGTCTACTTGTCAAAAAAAACTTGCACCACAAGCCCAGAGCCAAACCGATGCAGCAATCCACCCAAGTCCATCAAAGGAACAAAACGACAGTTACAACAAGACAGGAAGAAGCCAGCTGACCAGAAACAGCAGACCCAATCAGCCAAAACTGACCCAAAACAATATACATAAATAGCCTACCTGGAGAACAAAACCTGCGGGCCCTAGAATTACATAAATTAAACCATACCCCTTCAAATCACAGCAACATGCCCATTCGAACAGGCAAAAAGGCGGCAGACCTGTACAAGCTAAAACCCACCAACACACACCCACACACACACATAAACCCTTACACATGTCGTAAGGGGACGACAATTTACAGAGGAAGAGAACATTAACAACATTAACCAAATAAACCACAAGATAGGCTATGACTATCCCTCATAGCTAGGAAAAACAAATAAACATGAGGCCACCAAAACTGTTATGCCATAACATACATACCCATATCAGCCCACTAGTATAGCAACAAGCCCACATCTTCTATATAGATAAGGATACAGAACCATGAGAACAGCTGTAGAACCACAGTACCGAAACCATCAATGTCACGTCCCAAAATCCCGGGGTCAAGTGAAAATCCATCAAACACTAGTTTTATATGAAAATAGAAGTTTTCATACATTAAAATTCGCCTGTTAAAACCAATGGAATACCCAACAGAAGTGTATCTCTCATAAATAAAAGACATACAGTTTCAACATGCATACAGTATATCGCCTTATGGCGTACAAAACCTGCCTTCAGGAACAGGCATACCAAAAAGAAAAACTATAAAGTCTTCCGCCACCGCAGGCACCACCATAGTTACTCATGATCATCCTCCACATCATCACCTGAAAATAGTTTTACAAAAAATCCCACCCGTGAGCCGAAGCCCAATAGAAAATAGACTATAAAGTTGTAAAGCAGGATATGTACTCATATGGTGGGAGCGAACTCAACCACAAACCAAAACAGTTTTTCAACAGACCACCACGAGTCTCAAAACGATTTTATTTCATAAAACCCCTGTTTTTCGTCTTTAAAACCATGTTCTGCAGATAAAGAAAATAAAACACCACAGTTAAGGAAAAATAATAATCAAAATATTGTTCCCTCATGGAATGTACCATCGTGAAAAAAGAAGAAGAATATGATCCTATGTGCTGACTCCATCACACGACAGAGGTAACAACGATAGACCCCTGTCCATTATCTAATCCCCATACATCATGGGACCGGTTA
>JAULJZ010003449.1:0-17032 GCA_032270985.1 Heliamphora pulchella | reverse complement strand
ATTTGTAGTAAATAAAGTTAGAATATGTGTATCAATGAGTTTTGTGCCATTTGCTAGCGCTTGAAAAAAATTCACGTTCGCGACGCCCGATTCCCGTTACGGGTTGACCGATACGCCCGATATTCCGTTACACGCGACCGCGACCGTTACGCCAGCCGATACCGCGATTTAAAACCTTGTGATGAAGGCAATTGTTCCGTGTCATGATGTGCTATCAAGTGTGCTGACTCTAGTTGTCCCTGATAACTCTTTTCCGCTATGCTACGGTGGTGTGCTTCCATTTTCGAATAGCACGGTGATTGCAGACAGCACGTTTGTAGCAACTGTGGCGAATCCTCCCAGCGATCTTGTAGAGGTTAAGGATGGTTTGACCATCGTTCGAGCTACGAACAGGGTGACTCGCATCACTCACGCTAGTGGCTCAAAAATTGTGTTGGATCCTCGACGGCTCTTTCATTCATTTAAGACGACATTGCTCGTAGTAGGTTAGAGCACGTTTTTTATCGATGGACGGAGACTTTTGTTCGCATTCCCAATTTGACACCTCGCTTTGTGTCATCTTTTTTGGAGGATTTCAGTGAGTTGTTATGTACTATGGAGTAGAGGACTCTTCGCAATCTCTCTAGTGATGATGCATTAGGGGTGATGATGATGATGAATGATTGTAAGATGGCTCCTTCAGATTGATTGATTGAAGGAGCCTCTGAGGCGAGCCTTGGAGGCGCCAGCATCACCAGCAAACCTAGTAGTCGTAGACGAGTGATTGATTGAGTTATCTTCGACAGATCGCCAAGGTTGAAAAGAATAGAGCCCACTTTTTGGCTGATGTTCGAGCGTTGAGAGATCTGCATACTGACCAGACTGATTTAGACTTGTCTTTGGCCAAGTGTGTTCGGCGCTTGAGTGAGCTATAGCAGCTTGTTGCACATGTAGTTGTACTTCTTTTATTTGATCATAGAAATATAATGATTGCGTTTTGAATCTCCATTTTCTCATGTTTTCTCGTGTATGCTCTTGCTTGTTATGGAGAATGGTTATTAGACCTTAGAGATTGCCATAGAGAATGGTCTTAGAGAATCGAATTTACTTGCACTCCTGGAACAGTACCTTCAATTATTCCGGAGGAGTGAATTCATGGGTTCATTCATTTGCATCCATTTGCTAGGGCAGATAATGGCATTGAAGCCATTAACTCATAATTGAACCATGGAGTGGATTCCTATGGCATTGGAGAATGGAGAATTATTGACTCTTCTTGAGTGGAGAATGGCATTAAAGCTATTGACTCATTAATTGAATCATCCAGTAAAAGAGTGAATTCATTTAGAATTGAGAATGGCCTTGGAACCACTAACTCACAATTGAATCATCCAGTAAATAAGTGAATTCATTTAGAACTAAAAAATGCCCTTGGAGCCATTGAATCATCCAGTAAAGTAGCAAATTCATTTAGAATTAGAGAATGGCCTTGGAGCCATTGACTCATAATTGAATCATCTAGTAAAGGAGTAGATTCGTTTAGAATTAGAGAATGGCCTTGGAGCCATTGACTCATAATTGAATCATCTAGTAAAGGAGTAGATTCGTTTAGAATTAGAGAATGGCCTTGGAGCCATTAAATCATCTAGTAAAGGAGTCGATCCATTTAGAATTAGGGTCAGTTTGTTTGAGGGACTTGAAGGGTGGGAATGGATATGATATGATGTGGGTCCATATATGATGTGTTTGAAATTTTTATTTAAGATGGGATATGATATCCAAAGAAGCCTTATATCCTAGGAGATCCATTACTAGGGGGAGGGTGATATTTGATATCCACTCTTGCTAGATAGATGATTGAAAAAACTCAATTAAAAATAATTTTGTTAGTTTAATAATTTATGGAGCCAAAAAAGATAATAAAAGTAAAAGATAAATTTTTTTTTTTTTGGATTTGTAAAAGGAGAAGTAATATCAATAAATATTTTTTTTGCTTTTTTAAATAGAAAAACTTGAAAGATGAAAAAGAACAAAAAGGAAGGACAAGATTATGTCATTTTAAAGGTTGAATTTTTAACACCTATATAATGTCACATTAAATTGTTCTACTAGGGGGAGGGTGATATTTGATATCCACTCTTGCTATATAGATGATTGAAAAAACTCAATTAAAAATAATTTTGTTACTTTAATAATTTATGGAGCCAAAAAAGATAATAAAAGTAAAAGATAAATTTTTTTTTTTTTTTGGATTTGTAAAAGGAGAAGTAATATCAATAAACATTTTTTTTGCTTTTTAAAATAGAAAAACATGAAAGATGAAAAAGAACAAAAAGGAAAGTCAAGATTATGTCATTTTAAAGGTTGAATTTTTAACACTAATACAATGTCACATTAAATTGTTCTATCTTGTTATATAAATAAGCATACATGTGGATGAAAAAGTGAAGCAAAGAGAAGAAATGGAAATTATATTGGTGAATTTGTATGAAAATAGAAATGAAAATTGTCTATTTTAATCATCCTACTCCATACTAATATCCACTTATTTTCACAAAAAACAAACATAGTATATGTATATAACTAAAGACTACATATCCAAATCTATATCCATTGAATTTCATATCCATGTTAAGAATAATGGAAAGTCGTGCCCTAATAGGTAGGCGAGCTCTTATTTATAATCAACTTAGAGAACATTATTACAATCATACACCCACACACACCGGAACATAATAATAATATAATAAGCTACTAACAAGAAAAAGCCTGGAAACTGTGAGAAAATGAAGAGGTTAAAGAGAAAAGAAAAGAGACTTAACCTACTTATCATATTTTCTCTATAAAGGTACTTGCTCAGAAAAAGAAAGAAAAAAAGCAAGAAATAGGAGACTGAAAATCCAAAACCTTTTGTCTTCCAACAATTAATTAAGGAAATATTTTTTGTTTTCAATCTATTTACTCTCTTAATTGGTTTATAATCGGATTAAAATCAGACATAGAGATCAATTATCTTAGGCTTTAAGAGGATCTGGAAAGAAAAAAGGCGATCTTCAAATAAGGTTGTTCGGTCTAATCGACCGATCGCCACAATTGAAGCCCTATCGAAGACATCATAAACTTAGCTTTTGATTTTATCGGTTAAAAGGTAGAAACCCCTTATTTATGGAACAATTGGTCAGGACCATTAGGTTCTCCGCAATATTCACGACTTCTGAATTTTTGGTGACCTTAGAAAAACACTTAAATGAAAATTAGACTTGAAATGAAGCCTAATCTCTGACCAATTTGTGGTATTTTGAGCATAACTTTCTCCACAACTACAATTTGATTGTGAGACCGCAACAATTAGAAAGTAAACTTCTTAGGCTTCAATTTAGACATAAATTTCTCCCCAATCGGAATTTGGACAACCGAGTTATGGGCTTTATGGCCATTTGAAATCGAAAGGCCAAATTATGATGTTTCTTCAATTTTAGTACCTACTCGCTTAAGCAAGCTATATCAAGGAACATCTATAAATGAAAATTGTTACTTATCTAAGCACTCTTTTAAGGCCTCCAAGCACTATGTGTTCACTTAGTGGATAAATGGTATCGATTAATGACTTTTAAAGATCCTTTAAACACACCTAAACTCAATCAATTTACACATAAGTAGAGATTAAATAAAAGAATGCAAGTTTTATACTTGAAGCTCGTGTACCAACATGTTTCTATGCAATGTGATTATGTAGGAAGATTACATTATTGATAGAAAGTGTGTAAAAGCAATTAAAGGTGAGTAATGCATGAACACTTGTGACACAGAAAGATTTTATAATTTAAAAAGGACATGCGCATTATATATTTTATACGTTTGATTAAATTTTGTTTGGATTTCATGGATGTATTGTTCTTGCAAATTACATGCTTTGAATTATGAGTGTTATCCACTACTATAAACCCAAGCTACTAGGAGATTGAAAGGACTTTAGTGCAATGTAATTGAGATATCTTCATATATTGTTGCCAAATGTGCATGTTGGTGGCTATACATTGGATCATTGCAAACTGGACATTCCAAACATTACTATCGTTGGATTAGTACCCAATGAGATACTTAGCAAATGAAACTTACCTAAACTTTGTATATTATGCTTTGTTAGAAAGCCATGGTATAGGATATATGCATATGTCCACAAAAACTTTATCCAATCCAAAGCTTTAAGTTATTAGGTGGGGAGATCTCAACATTATATTAAGTAATTATCCATTCCATACCACATAATGTGGGAATGTATTCTCTAACACTCCCCTCCGTGCATCTGCTTTTGAGATTTGACACGTATAGCCTCTTTTCTTGAGCTCAATCGTCGTACAAACTTTTTTTGGAGAAGGTCATCGTGGGGTGTGAGCTTTCTTCTTTTTTTTCAAGTGGGAGAAATGCTTTGATACCATGTAGAAACTTTGTATTTAACCCAAAATCTTAAGCTATTAGGTGGAAAGATTCCAACATTATATTAAGTGATCACTCATTCCATATCGAAATATTGTGGACTTGCATTCTCTAACAATTTTGTTACAACGTCTTGGTATTTCTTGAAAATGATACATGTGCAACATTATAATTACATTATTCACTAAGCTTACAGCTTATTCGTTCTCTCTCACATGTTTTCAAGAAATAGATATTCTTGATGTGCAATCTAGTGCTTGCATTTTATATACTCATACAGAAGATTATGCCTTGTGGAGCTAAATGTTGTAGAAGATTTGAATACGAACTTAACATTATTGTGGGAATATATATACTTTTGTAATGTGAGATGTGTATATAATGTCCTACTATGCTTATATCTTGGTGTTGTGATAAAAATAAAAATTGAGTTATTTCATTCCACTTAAGCACAGCTTTGCATAGGTGTGGTTTGGGCACATGTTAAATAACAGTCTATAAGTTTTAAATTGTTATTTGTCTGCTATAGTTATATAGGTTTATCCCATAATTATAAGAGGACTACAAGTTTGGTACAATTAAGCTTTTGGTATTCCTTCATTACTCGTCAATCCCGACCTTAACCTAGTTGGGGTAGGGAGGAGGTTGTGACATACATCCTTAGGAATGTGCAACTCAAAATGCCCCAAATGTTTCTTGAAACAAATACAAGAATGCACCATATATATGACCAACATAAAGCAAAATATGAAATAGCAAACTTCTAACATTAAGGACATATAATGATATAGATAAAAAGAATGTGTAAGAAACAAGCAACGGGAGTATGCATACTACACTATTTTTGTGGAGCTTCATCTTCCTTATTTTCGTAATTTTAAGCAAAAACATTTATATAATTAATCAGTTAAATAACTTTCTTGTACAATATGCACGGACTATAGATAAATACCTCACTGTGTCCATTTTCTAAAATTTGCAGGGACAATGTATTTGTATCGTGTTGTGTCAGCCACTCAGCCCATGTTCATGACACACAAATACAAACAACTAGTCCTCAATGGCTCAACCACTCTTCTAACCTACTCTCCCTACTTCGATATTCTATTACCAATTTATCCCGTAGACAACAACAACTAACCACTCCCAACTAGTATTTGGTGCTGCACTATGAGATACATGTCAACTTATGACAAAAATTAACAAACTTCTCAACACATGGTTTTAATACGGGTAATTTTAACAAAGGTTTGAAGTTTCGTTGAGTGCAAATATGTGCCTTTTTTCTTCTTTTGTTGGTAGCTTTATGCTAATGTACAAATTCACAAAAAGAAATCAATATTTGGATCATTAAAGTTCACTAATCTAAGCTTTTTTCTGGCAACTAAAGGAGACCAAAGAGAAAAAAAACACAAGAAAAAATATATTATATATGCATCTGAAATTTAATAATAACTTGTGTTCCATGATGGTGTTTATACTTTTGAACCGATCACAAGCAAACATGCATATTGAAGAAGAGGTACCAAATATGTTGTTTCGTTACATTCTCCTTCCATGAAACAAGAATTGTAAACCATAACTACTAATATGCTTTGGATCTAAAGATTCTGAACGCCTTAGAGAAAGGACCACAACAGAGTTCAACTAGCAATATGGGAAAATGGAAGCAATAAAATGAATGGAATCCCAACAAGGCTTAAATTATTTTTGTTTAGAACCATCAATATGGAAAGAAATAAATGCAATTAGGAATAGAATATGGGAAAATGGAAGTAATAAAACGAATGGAATCCAACAACGGCTTAAATTATTTTTGTTTAGAACCACCAATATGGAAAGAAATAAATATAAAGATGCAATTAGGAATAGAATGGGCACAAGCCACGAGGTATGAAAGTGGCTTAGAGTTTTTTGTGATTAAGAAAAGGAGCCATTGGCAATGAAGGAAAAAGAGGAGAGTTTTGAATGAGAAATGAATTAATTGATGACTGGCTCAAGGTAGCATCAATAAAGTAGTGTGTGAAAGTGTCTTCAAATGTTTTCCTCGTATAGTAGTGTGTGAAAGTGTCTTCAAAGAATGCACCACGATAGCTGATGGGGAGGAAATACATATTGATGAAAGCAGAGCAAGAAGCAATCATGAGCAAAGACGCATCAAGGTGGAAGCCCTTGGGAGTTGGGACCATAGAACACTAATCAACGCACGAGTCTATGCAAACAAGTATACAAATGGTAAATAACCTGATTCCTATGGGGACTGACAAACAAGAAAAACAGTTGCTTCTATTGATACCAGGATTGCACTAGAAGAAGGGTTGACAGAAAACCACCACCCATCCAAACCCAATAATATAAGTTTTCGTTAAATTTATTGTCATTTAGCAACTACATTGTTTGAAACTAAATATATTTGTTTAAATTCGTAAACGAATCTAGATGGAGAAATTGTGTTCAGATATAATCAAGAAAAAATGATACAAAACCTACAGGCAAAGCAGAGGATGCAGAAATCAAACTTGCAACTTAATTACTAGAATTACAACTGAAAAGCCAAAGCAAAGGATGCAGATGTAAAACCGACAGGCAACCAGCTAACCCCTATTGTGCAGACGCCAGACAAGATTATTAATTGCATACACATGTTTTTTTTTTTTTGCCCTTTAGTAATTTGCCTATATTTTGGATAGCAACTTTGCTTCAACTCTTATATGGAGTCCAAAGAGCTCTTACAAAAGCTTATGAAGCAGTGTTTGATACCATAACAACATTCTTAATATCATTCAAGTGACCTACAGTCTATTCAGGTACACAATTAATAATAATAATAGTAATAATAATAATAATAATACTAATAAAGGGCATGCATCCATTCAAGTGACCTCCAGTTCATTCAGGTACACAAGAAGCATTAAAAACTGGAGCAAACCATACAAAAAGAAAATTCTTAACACGATATTTCCAATCAGTGTAAGGAGATCATTGTCTCACATTTTCATACCTACTAATACACTTTCTGCATAGGTCCACATACCTTGTATGTAAGAAATTTTAATTTGATCATCAAATTTGCATCTTCATCAGCTAAACCATCTTTTGTTGATGTTCCAATGCTATCGTTGACTTTTATAAGCAAATCATTGCCAGTTTTTGCCATTTCAGCAGCTTTCTCTTTGCTTGCCTTGAATAAATTTATGTCAACAAAAAATCCTGGCAAAAGGAAGAAGCATCACCAACTGATTTACACCAGTCTGTCTTATCTTTTAGCTCAAAATGCGCAATGCATCAAAATTTTGCATAGGCATACTTGCACAACTGTAAGTAGTGTTGGTAGATTTCTAGTATCCATGCCCAGTAAATTGGTTTCTCCTTCATTTCAAAAAAACATATACATTTTACCATCATACTTCTTGGATGGGTATAACTGTCGCATGAATGCTATTAGTCAGTGTCACATCCAAGTCTTCTTACCGCAGCTGCTTTAGGGATCTGAATCATCTCATCCCTCAAATGTCAAGACTGACCACAGTAAAAGTAGTTTTGATTACAGATACAGGAATGGAGAAATGAATGTGGCCAACAAGATACACCTACGGTCAAGGTGATTACACAACTAATAGCAGTCATGGTCCAGTTATACCCATATAAGAAGTAATTTTGATTACAGATACAGGCATGGGGAAATGTATGTGGCCGACAACAACACCTATGTCAACATGGAAACTCTTTCTTCAGGGTGGTTGGGAGTAAGATAAATGTCCTTGAGGCCACCAAAACTATAAAATAAAATAAAAACAACAAAAGGGGCACTTACCTCGATATAGAGGCCACAATCCTGGCTTGTTTCTGAGACATGGCAAGGATTTTAAATCAACAAATGTAAGGAATGTGCATATAAAAAATGACAAGAAATAACATAAACCATGATAGAGGTCATTGTCAACCACAAGAAAGATAAATTGCTAATTTACAAGATTGAGATTAAAAAGGACCTCATCTCTTTCTGATATCGTCGAAACACTGAATCGCTGTGGATGTGGATTACCATTTTAAAATACAGGTTGTGACTAGATACAGAACCAATTTTGTGGAAGTTATGGTAACACTTGAAAGCAGCAGGATAGTGCCTCTCTCTCATTAAACGAATCATTTCCTGGCTTGAATAAAAAATTGAAGTTAAAAACACAGGAAAGTGAGAATTCTTGGTCATAAACAAATTCTAAAATATAGATGTATCGTACACGAAAATCAACAGAATAAATTGTTGAGGGTTATTCGTGTCATTGTAACATCCCATTGGTTTAATATAAATAGGGATGAAGCTCTCTTGTTTCTCTAATCTCCTCTTCTTTTACTTTAACATGGTATCAGACCCAAGTTCCATGGAAAAGTAATTTTTCTATCCACACAACAAAAAAAGAAACCAGCAACAGAGACAAAGACCAGCCCCCACCGTTCACTCCAGATCCATCCAATATCAGCTCTCATCTATCAATCCCAACAGTCACCTATCCATTGTCAGCCCTCATCGTCATCGACAATCAGATCTCAACCCTTGTCGATCAGTTGCTTTCGCGTTGTCAACCCTTGTCGGCGTTATCGATGACTAGCCCTTGTCTCTCAGCATCGTCAACCACAACGGTGACCAGCCTTCATCGTCTTTTTTGTCCCTTCAACCCAGATAGGCGCCGACCCAAATCAACGAACTATATCTCTGACCCTTTGGTCCATTCAATCCATGTAATCAACCCAGGTCCAAAAATAAAACACATAACACAAAACCAGCTTGTTTAATGACTTGACCAGACCAGATCAGTTTGCCTTGTGATGGTAGACGGTTGTGAGTGATTGTGGTTCTTGATTACAGTTGTTATCTCAATACTTGTGGATTCAAAGTCGAGTATGTCTTCTCTTATGCCTCCAACACTCACAACTCGCAAGTTAAATCGGATTAATTATTCACATTGGCCTAAAGTTGTGACAGTTGCATTGACTGTTCAAGAGGATGCTCAAATTGTTACTCAATTGTGGAATTCCATGGACCCACAAATTGCAGATATGTGTATCCATTTAGATACATGACAAAATTTAGTAATACATTTTCATGTTATATTTTCACAATCTTACTCGTATGAATGATTTGTAGGTTGATATTTTTACACAAAATTGGAAGAAACTGTACCTGTAGACAGATTCACCGACGAGTAAGATTATTTTGTGGCCCTTAAATGAATACATAAAGAGTTGAATATGGTTCTTCCTATCACTAATGATGTTCAAAAAATGCAAAATAAATGGAAGTCAGGAGCAAACGGTTGAGATGATTTTTGGTATTTTGTTAAAGCCTAAATTTTGAGTCTGCTCGATCTCAAATTTGAGTCTGCTCGATATCAAATTTTGGCAGAGTCAGAGCCTAAATTTGAGTCCGTTCGATCTCAAATTTTAGCAGGTGCTGAATTACCTATCTTCCGAAGTATATCCTCGAGTCTTAAGTGCTACTTTTGGGGATAGTTCTCAGAGTTCAAGTGTTTCTGCCTTTGATTGCTCAGCCCAGTCACACAACACACTCTAAGGGATAGAACTGAACAGTCCAGTTGTTACAGTAGTAGTAGAGGAGGTGGTAATTCTTGTGGTGGTCGTGGTGGTCAAGGCAGAGGATAGAGGTGATCATTTCAATGATCATAGTAGTGGTAGAGGAGGTATTAGTTCTCGAGGTGGTCGAGTTGGTCATGGCAAAGGTTCAATTCATTAATGTTCTAATTGTGGCATATCCACTCATACTCGAAAGACATATTTGGTTCTAGTTGGTAGACCACCTTGATTTGCTAATGCTGTGACATCGGACCATGTTGATTCTCCTTCATCTTCTATAGGAAATAATACATATTAAGAAATTAGGCCTAATTTTCTAATTGTATTATTTCCAATATCTTCCACTCGAGTTGAGGAAAAAACTATGGTTGACTGAGTTTTCCTTTTCCTGTGGAATTCCCTCTTAGAATTCATTCATTTCTCTCAGCGGCGGCTTGCTTTGATATACAAATGGTTCTACTGCTTCTGTTAAAGGCACAGGAACTATCCAACCTACATCATTTATCTTCAGTCTTACCAAAATTCTTAATTGTTTTGTTCTATTCCTGGTTTGTTGTCATTTAGGACTTGGTGACGAGAAAGTCGATTGGCACAAAGCTTGAGTCAGATGGTCTCAATTAGTTGTATAATAAGGCTCAATCTAACATTCCTGCTCGTACGTGCCCAGCTGTTACATATCTTCTACAAATTCATTGCCGTCTTAGTCATCTCTCCATGGAAAAGTTGAAGATTTTAGTTCCTACTCCCTAGTTTACATTCAATATTAGTTCTAGATTGTGAGTCATGTCAGTTGAAAAAGAAAGATCGTATTCCTTTTGCTTCCCAATCAATAATCGCAAATTGAGTTCTTTTATGTTAGTTCATTCTGATGTTTGGGTTCCCAGTCGTGTATCTTTAAAATTAGGATTTCGGTATTTTGTTACCATTGTGGATGATTATTATAAGATTACCTTTTTCTATATTTAATGACTTTTGTGTTGAAATTCAAACTCAATGCAAAATGCATGTCCGCATCCTTCGAAGTGATAACGCCATAGAATATATATCTCATCCCTTTATTTCCTTTACGACTCAATATGGCATGCTTCATCAGCCATCTTGCACTCATACTCCGCAAGAAGATGGAGTCACTGAGCGTAAAAACCAACATTTTTTTATTGAAATTAGCTCAAGCCCCATTAATTCAAATGAATGTTCCCAAGTTGTTTTGGAATAATGTTGTTCTTATCACTTGTTACTTAATTAAATAGCAATCCTATGTACTTCATGGTTAGAAACATCACTTTATTCCTTTTCTGCATAATCCTCTTTTTGTTTGGCCTCCTTAATTTTCGGATGCATTTGTTTTGTTCATCGACTTACTCCAAAATATTGACAAGTTAGGTCTTCAAACCATTAAATGCATTTTTATAGGCTACTCTTACATTCAAAAATGTTATTGAAGTTACTTTCTTCGAGTCCAACTATTCTACGAGTCTTTCTCCCTCTTTCCATCCGTTGTACTCAAAAAGGTTATCAGAGTTACTTTCTTGGAGTCCAACTATTCTGCGAGTCTTTCTCCTTCTTTCCATCCCTAGTCATATTTCTCCCAAATCAGTGTCATCTTTGGCCAATCCTAAGGATCATCTCTCTTGTCTTAACTTACAAGTTTGCACACGTCGTAAGATTTCGGATAGCATTCCATCTAACTCGATTTTCCCATCAATGGTTTCCTCACCACCAGATCACGCTCACTCTAATTCTCCACCACGTGATGTAGATCTTGCCATTGCTATACGAAAGAATAAGAGGTTTGTACTTTACATCCTATTTTCCATTTTGTTTCCTATGATCATTTATCTCCTTCCTATTTATCTTTTGTTGCCACATTGTCTTCTATTTCTTTTCCTCAATCTATTGCAGAAACTTTATCTCATGTCGGTTGGAAGTCGGCCATGGAAAACGAAATGCTAGCCATAAAACAAAAAGATACTTGGGACTTAGTGCCTCTTCTTTCGAACAAATCAGTTATCGATCGTCTTTGGGTGTATGCCATTAAAGTTCATCCTGGTGGTACAGTTGACATATTGAAAATTCACCTTGCAGAAAAAGGGTATACCCAGGTTTATGATCTCAAATACTTTGAAACTTTCTCATCTATTGCAATGATTGCTTCAGTTTAACTTTTTCTCTCTCGTCGTTGTCACATGTTATTGGCCTTTGCATCATCTGGATGTGAAGAATGATTTCTTACAAGGTGACTTAAAAGAACAATTTATGTGCGAAGCAAACACCAGCATCTGTTGTTCAGGGAGAGTCCGAGTTAATTTGTCATTCGAACAAGGCATTATATGAGCTCAAACAATCTACTCGAGCTTGGTTGGGTAGATCACTAATGTGTGACTAGTTTTGGCCTTCAAAGATATGGTGCAGATCATTCTGTTTAAAATAGGCATAGTGCAATTGGGAAAATATGTTTAATTGTGTATGTAGATGGAGGAGTCCAAGTTCATACGCTATTTGAAGAAGGCATTATATGGGCATCAAACAATTTTCTCAAGCTTAGTTTGGTAGATTTACTAATGTTTTAGTTTTGGCCTTTAGAGATATGGTGCAGATCATTCTGTTTAAAACGGGCATTCTACAACTGGGAAAATATTGTTGATTGTGTATATAGATGACATTTTAATTATAAGTGATGATAGTAGTGGCATTTAAAAATTAAAAACATTCTTACATACCAAGTTTCATACAAAAGATATAGGACAGTTGAGATATGTTTTCGACATTGAAGTGGCTACGCCACTTCATGGCATCTCTCTATCTCAAAGGAATTATGGTCTTAATTTGTTAAGAGAAATAGGGATGTTAGGGTCGAAACCTTTAGACACTCCTATGGATCCCAACACTAAACTAGTGGTTGATCAAGGTGAGTTGCTTGATTGATCAAGGTGAGTTGCTAGAAGATCCACGATGATATTCAACTCTCTAATATTACTGGACCAAACTTTTTTTAAATTTCCCACGTACCCGCCATTGGGATGAGTGTGGTTGGTAGATTTTTAAATTCCCCATGGACTGGTCATTGGGATGCTATTGTCTGCATTTTGAGGTATCTAAAAAATGTATCCAATTGTGGTTTGTTATAATAGATTCATGGACATACTCAAATCTAAGCTAGGTTGGATCCCGCCTGATAGTAGGTCGACTACTAGTTATTGTATACTTGTAGGTAATTTGGTGTCATTGAAGAGCGAGAAGTATATAGTAGTTTCTCGATCATGTGCTGAATTAGAATATAAAACTATGGCAGATATTGCATGTGAGCCGATCATGTTAAAGCATTTGATAGAAAAACTTGGATTTGAGCATCTCTGCCCCATGATTTTATTTTTGCATCTAATCCAGTGCTTCACGAGAGAATGAAGCATATTGAAGTTGATAGTTATTTTACTTGAGAGAAATTGTCACAAAATATCATTCATACAAGCCACGTAAAGTTGGTTGATCGATTTGTAGATTTGTTTACCAAACTTTTATGTGGTTTCCAAGTGAAATACATTCGTACCAAGTTGATGCAAATCATGATATATACCCACCAAGCGAGGTGCGTATTGAGGTTAATGCCTTCTTTATGATATATATATATATATATATATATATATACACACACCAACTTAAAGGGGAGTGTTGAAGGTTATTTGTGTCGTTATTGCTACGTCCTTTTTATTTAGTATAAATAGTCAGAGGTGCTAACCCTAGGATTGGAGTGCTCTTTTTCCTCAAATCTCTCTTCTTTTACTGTAACATATATAAAATAATAAATGCACTATTGAGTATTACTTTAACATATATAAATAATAAATGCAATATTGAGCATTAATCAAATTGTACAGCAATATTAAATCCTAATACAAGATAAGCACGATAGATTTATTACTATTAGACAACCGATCGCTTAAAGCATCAACAAGCAGCATCAACAAGCCAAATAAGGATCAAAATTATAAGACATGAAGATCAAGCAGTAAGACCACATATAAGCAACACATCAATTAATCAAATACCAAAATGTAGAAAACAGATATACCACTATCTAGGCATTTTATACAACTATTGTTGAATGGCTTGATATACATTGTTGAGCCCATTTCCTAAAAGCATAAGCCTTTGGGACAATTGGTAAATTAACATAGAATCAGAGTTTTAGTTCCATGAGGTCTTAGGTTTAAGTCTCGTGATGTGTTTTTCTTTTTATATTTGTTATTGTGCACTTTGTGTGTTGATACAGCTGTTTAGTTTGATCGCCTCTCTACGTGCGAGACAAAGTCGCACGTGATGGGGGGTATTGAATAGCTTGATATACATTGTTTAGTTCATTTTCTAATAGCTTAAATTTTGGAGACAATTGGCGACTTAACAACTATTATAGTTAATAAGAAATAATTGAATATTTTAGGGGGGAAATCTTCAATGGGTACAGCCTGACCCGCAATTTAGTGGTATAGAAATCAGCAGACATGAATAAGCAACACATCAATTAATCAGATACCAGAGATGTACAAAACAGATATACCGTTATCTATTTATACAGTATTATATTTAAAAAAAGCAATAATCACATATTTTAGTGGGGGAAATCAGCAATAGGTACAGCCTGACCTGCAATTTAGTGGTAGAAAAATCCGCAGGCTGTGCTTGCAAGAATTTTGAAAGAACAGATCGATCAGCATTTCTGGAATGTGAATCGGTTGCTTCGTTTCCAAACCAATCTAAATAATCAGGGCAGAAAGAAGTCCCAACACTTTCAAGAAGCGCTTTTATTTGCTGTGGCAGAGGAGTCAGCAAAGTATGTCTTAACTTTCTACCCATAAAGAAAAAAGTGTTGAGACCAATTGATTAAGGGCACATCACACACACACACACACACACACACACATATATATATATATATATATATCATAGAGAGAGACCCTTTTGTTACCTGTTTTTCATCTGACCTATTTGCAGCACATAAATCCCGCAAGCTTGGTCCAAGATCTAGGCCAGCTAACATACAATGGAATGTGAGGCAAATTTTAAACAACACAAAAATTACATTAAATTTGACTGCCATGCCAATTTATCAAACTTATAGGGAATATAGTACAAATACACAACAAACCGCTGCAAGTTTTAAGGTGTAAATGGAAAAGGTCACTGAGATGAGAATGTTAATATCAATCATCTAAAGCCCCTTTCGACTTCTCCACCATTAATAAACCCCAAACCAAAAAAAAAAAATTAGGGAGCAAGAGAATTGAATGGTGGCGTTTGGCATTACTGAAACTAATAGTTTATAAATTGTAGCTTGTAACAGAAGTTGCATATATTTGGTAATAATTTTAGCTTATAGCTGAAATAAAAGAAAAAATAGTTGTAGTTTGTAGACTTGTAGAAGAAGTTGTGGGTGCATAGAATATATTGTACCTTATAGCTAAAATTAGTAGCAGGAAGTTAAAAGTTGTAGCAGGAAGTTTGGCGCCACAACTTACAATACAAGGTAGAATAAGGAAAGAATACATCCCAGAGAGCACAGAACTGATAGCCATTGAACATAAACAAGAGAAATTTGATAAGAGAGTTTCTCCATGTGCACATAAACCAACTAATACTTGAATCCTGGTAGAAGGTGCCAAAAGGAAAAGAGGAAGGCCAAGAAAGACATGGCTTTAGGCAATAAAAAGGGGCATAATAATTATGGACTTTTTGTGGGGATATAGCTTTGAATAGAGTCAATTGGTGAAAACAGATCCATGTAGTTTATCCCAAGTAACTGGTCCGGATATAAAGCATACAAGATATAAAGGGAGAAGGGGATATATAATACTATGGGATATAATTTACTTAGAAAAATAGATGGGATTATATATAGTATGCTAAGTAATATGGACATGGACACGTGATACAACACGGATACGCCGATACGTGAATTTTCAAAAAAAGTAAGACACGACACATCTGGCGCACATTAAAATTTTACATTTTTATATATTTATTATATGTCCCATATGTAAATAATTTATTCAACAGTTATTAAAAATATACAACATATTGCTAATAAAATTAAAAAATCTTATATTTCTTCTTATAAATGTTTCAAAACATATTTAATGGGCATAATTTGAGTTTTGAATAATGCAAAACATCGTTACTATGAAGAAATTCATCACATAAAACGTATTCGAAAATTTTAAAAAGTTCCATTGAAGTGTTTGTCAAGTTTCGAAAAAGTGTATGACATTATAAATTTAATTTCTTAATTAAGACACATTAAAAAAATGTTGAATACGAATTTAGGAGTATTCGAAAAGTATCCAAAAAGTGTCGTGTTCAACACAACACACCAGTATCGTGGAAGTGTCCGTGCTTCTTAGATATTATGAGTCCAAATATAATATGTTTGTTTAAGGTAGTAAATAGCATTGAATAAAATAGGGGGATTAATCTTAATCTTTCGATGAAGGAGGGATGCATATCCAATGGTGGATATGTGGGGATATGTAATACCATAGGGGAGGTGGTATTACACATCCCTCATTTTGGAGGATATAATATCCTAGCACATCAGATATAAGAAATTTTGTTGGAAAGTCAAACAATGGATAAGGAAAAGCTAGGGGACAAAACAAAACAACCATGGCCTACTGGATATAATATCCAATCTCACTCTCATATCCCGCTCCATACCCACTAAACATGCAGGCCTGTAGAGTCAAGCTGATAATTAAATGCAGGACAGTAAGGACATGCATATCTTGGAAAATATGCCTTAAACTATACTGTAGATCTTGAAAAAAAATTAGTTAACTAAGAACTATCTAAATAGAATAATGAGTGGAAGGTACTGTAAGCAAATAAGGACTAATATTATTGCATATTGAGCCAAAAGGCTTGAAGGAATACATCAAATTTATAGGTTATAGAAATCTAAATAATGGTAATAGACGAACTAAGAAACAAAATCATAATAATATTAATAATAATTACAGTATATTCTAACAAT
>JAULJZ010003438.1:0-17032 GCA_032270985.1 Heliamphora pulchella | reverse complement strand
CTTTGAGCAGCTTAGAGTTCTTAGAGTCGAGGAGTGGTCGTCGACTATGGTAAGTGTTGTGTTTTGGCATAACTGTTTGTTTAGATGGTGGTCCTAAGAGTATGGTATGGTATGAGTCGAGACGGATTCGATGTTTGAGAAGCCTTGGTTAGTATGGCCTGTACGAATCGACGCGATTATTTGGTTGAGGATGAAAGGGCCGTTATGAGTTCTGTATATAAGAACATTGCTAAGTACAAGAGGCAAGTCTTGGTTGGTTTCTTAACGGACAAGTCTTGGATTCGAATATTCTACTATTATGGACTCAATGGATTGAGGTATTCGTTCTGAGTTCGGGGTTGATGTTGGATGACAGTCATCATATTAGCTTGTCAGACGACAGTGATCATGTGTGATTTGAGGTTGATTGTAGTCTTGGTATTAGTGATTTGATGACTAGACGTTGAGTTGTGTAGTGATATGTAGTGATGCGCGGTTACAAGGGAGACATGATTAGGTTTGTGTAGGTTATTGGATACTTATGAGATGTTCTGTCTGCGAGACGTGTCTGGTCAAATGACTCGTTAGGGTCAGGTGACTTTGTGGCTGTGATGCCAAATTAGTTTTCGACGATGTAGAACCTTGTCTTGGACAATGGTGTGTCACCTAGTATTTTTCTAGGGTGAGAATTTTGATTTGTGATAGGAGATCAAATAGAGAAAGAAGGTTTAGTGGGAATGCATTCTTTAGCATTCTAGGTGGGTTAAGTGAGCTTCTCTCTAGAGTTGGATGTTTGTGTTGTTGCTCGTGAATGGACGTGGTGCTAGCTTCCAGATGGCGTTGTTAGCATCGACAGGGTAACAATGTGGTACCAAATAGGGTGGTCCTCTGGTGATCGTCAGAATTTGTTTAAAGTTTGTGCGCAGAGTATGTGTCTTCATGTGATTGATGTCAGGGTTCAACGTCGTGTGTTTGGACTCGTGGAGATAGTCTTTGGTGTGCATTGTGAGTTGCGATTGAACCGGTATATGGTAGTGAGAATGAGGGTGGTAGTCTCTTGTCCTGGCTTAGAGAGTGTTTGGGATCAAGTTCCATGGTGGATTGATCTCTTGTTTTGCATTTGTCGTTGGGATGGTTTGTGTTCGGAAAGAGCTATGTTTCGAGGTGTTGGGAGTGTGAGTTGGATCTTGATTCGATAGTTCATGGATGAAAATGGTGTCAGTGGAACCTGCCTGTGCGAGCCGTCGGTATAGAGGTTGATTCTTCATGTCATGTTTTCCTTGTGGAATAACAGTTTTGGGATATCCGTTGCTAGTGCATTTTTCCTATTGTACAGTGTTGCTGGGTTTACATTAGAGATTGTTGATGATTGATGGGCTGGTGTTTGGCTTGAGTTTCAGCGTTGAATTTTGGGGACGAAATTTCTTTAAGAAGGGGAGAGTTGTGAGATCCGACCCATTTTATTTTTGAAATGTTTAAGTGTTGATGGCGTTAGGTTAACACTTGACCATGGTGATGTTTTAGGTGCACATTTGGGTCTATGCATGGACACCGAAAAAGTTTCTTGAAATTCCAGTGAGGTTTCAGTCGACTGAGGTGGTGAATTCAGTCGACTGAGTAGCTGTATGGTGGTTCAGTCGACTGACTTGAAAGATTCAGTCGACTAACCCGTGGCGGTGGAGAATTCTTGATTTTTTCAGTAGTTTTTCAGTCGACTGATGTGGTGGATCTAGTCGACTGGATTCCTGTATGGGGATGAGTCTATAAATATCAAGCTCTTTGAAGATATTTTGAAAAGTTAGCTTTATGAGTAAGTCTCGTTTTGCTCTGACTTCTCTCTAGATTTTGATGGGCCCATGGCTCGATTTTTAGCTATCAGATAGTGGATCTTTGGTATCTGTGCTGGGGGCTTCGCATTTATTCGGACGAAATCTCGTTTCATCGAGGTTCATTTTTTGAGGCGTCGAGATTTTGGCTCAATGAGAGGTAGGATCCTAGACTATATTGTCATTAAAGGGTGCTACGTGCAGTTATGTACTTTTCTACCGGTTAAAAATAATTTAAATGTTGTATTTTATGTTTAAACCATGTTTGTTCGGATATAAAGCATGTTTTGCGCTTTTCTTGATCTATTACATGATATTGGACGTGTAGGCGTCAATGGTTTTCAAAAAGACAGTTTTGAAAATGGAGGATTTAAGAAAATCTTGAAAATCGTGTTTTGGAGGTTTGGAGCTAATCCTTGGGGTTGAGTCTCAGATATTTTTAAATGTTTTGACAAAATGATGAAAACATTTTAAATGTTTTTGATTGATCTTCATGTTTGATGGATGATGTGGCGGTTAGCCATTGAATCTTTATACATATTTAATGTATAATTGTGGAAATATTTTCATAGTCGAGTTACGGTTTGATTTTTAAATAATTCTATAGATGTGCTGGGATAACGGGTGTATTGGGCACGAGTTGCTCTTCGGTGAAAGTCCAAAAACGTGCGCAGAGTAGGTGCTTCGTGCCTTCGGGTTAATCCACGTAAACGAAGTGGTGGGTGCTTTGAACCATCGGGTTTTGGGCCCGTAAATTAAGTGATTTACGTTGTTGTGACTCCGCATAGAACTTATTATTACCTAACAGGTCTTAAATGATTCAGGGATAGGTAATGGACATGAGTCTATAGTTGTTACATTTATTCCTAATGTGACGGAGTTGGTACATAGGAATCTTTTCTCGGCTGTGTGGTCTGAGTGAAAAATAACGTTTTGGTTATTGTTTTTCTTTAATTGTGAAATGTTGTTGCATTTGTTGAAATGCTTGGTTTTGAGGATGGAAAACTATTTTGGAGGCTTATAGGAGTTTGATGGAAAACTTGGGAATTTTATGAAGTAAAACCGTTTTGAGGCTCATGTGGTTGAGTCAACTCTATGCTATGTGATTGCATATGCGTTATTATCTGTTTCTATTGGATTTCGGCTCACATTGTGAGATTTGTTAAAAATCTTTTTCAGGTGAACGTGGTCCTATAAGTTGACCTTGAGGTGTTCAGAGGTGGTTGATGACAAGACTAATGTTTTGTCTTTGTTAGCTAGTTTGTACATTTTCATATGGATCATGTTCTGTTGTAATGTTATTCTTATAGCCGTGGTGCCTATGTATGCATGATTTATGTTTTCGAGAGAAATCATGGGTTGGTTGTTATTTTTTATAGTTTCTTAATACATTTTTCATTAGTTGGTTCAACAGTTCACAAAAAGAGTTTTCAAATGATTTATACTTTATTCAAACTCTTGTGGTTCGAGGGAGATTTTAGAACAGCCTATGCTCCTTTTAAAAAGAAAAGACTTTCTTATCTAAATATATATTTTGTTTTGAATGCTTGATTCTTTGGGCCGTGACTGTAGTCTTTTGGGCTACTCTTTTAAATTAAATAAACCATCGGTAGTACTTTTTACAAAAGTTTTATTCTTGTTTTGACTTCATGATTTTTCATCCGTTTGTGTTTAGGCGGTTTTGGTGGTTGTTCGTGGGCTTTTTGCGTAATCTAGAGTTTGAGGCGTGACAGTTTTAAATTGATAAAATGTATCAGTGGTTTAAAGGAGTTGTGTGCATTTAGCAATAATATGCAACTGATAATTGTATCAGTGTTCAATATATACGTGCTTTCAAAAATTATTTAATACAGAATTTGTAACTGATAATTGTATCAGTTGCACACTGATCATATAGAGAATATGTATCAAAAAAAATCATCGAATCATGACTCGACTAGATCCATTTACGCAATGAAATTTGATCAGATCTGGCTACATTCAAATCCACTAAATCATTTTCCAACAATGTACTCGCCGAATCGATCAACCTCTCAATCCGATCGGTTTCAATTTGTCGGCGAATCGTCTTCTCCTTCTCCTTAGGAGTTTCGGATTGAGATCAGAAGTTTCGAATTCTGCAGAGATGGCGGCAGCGGCAGTGTGGCTACTAATCCGATCTCGCGAACAGATCATCGATTGGAAAATGAACAACAGGTGATGACAGCAATCTCGTTCCGCCGTACATGGTGGACAGCTACCCGAATTTTGGCTAAGTTTGGGGCTGTTGCTTGCGCAGCTGGAACTCTGATGGCCTTAGGAACGAATTTTCCCAGAGAATTCGCATGGGTCGCCGGCGCGGCGTTTCTGTTTCCCGCCATCACTTTTTATACGAATGTAGAGAAATACAAAAATAGATTGGAATCAGTTGCCGCATGATATAGAAGTTCTTTGGTATCTTAAAAACGGAATTGACCAGATTTTAAATAGGGGTAAATTAAAAAACAAAAATGATAAATTTTAAATGGGGGTAAATTAAATATTAAAAAATTACTTTAAATGACAAATGACTAAATCTATTAAAAAAAAAAATTATGGGACTAAGCCTGTATTTGGGTTAACTTATTTTTGTGATTTTTTGGCTTAAAAGTAAAAAAAAAAAAGCTAACTAATTTGGCTTATTAGGCTTTTTTTTTTTACTTTTTTTTTATTTTTTCTACATAATTTGATATCTAATTTTTTACAAAAAAGTCAAAAAGCTTAAAAGTCATTAAAAAAAGTTAGTCCAAACGCAGGTTAAATCACTTATGATACCCTAAAAAATGATTAATTTTTTAATTTTTCTTAAATTAACTTCTTATTTTTCTATAAAATAAAAATTCTTAATTATTCTTCTAATCGAATTTATATTGCTTAATGAACGTTGTTTTCTATTTACTAATCCCTATAAATTCTCATCTTCGTCATCTATAATCTCCTTGGGCCGCCTCTTCTGTTGTTCCATCCAGCTTCAATTTTATTAAGGCCTTGTTTGGCAATTGGCTCTAAATTGGGTTTCTTGTCTTTTTGCCTAAAGTCAAAATAAACTTTAAGTTTGTTTTTAATCTACATATTTTTTTGGTTATTGATTTTTAGCGTTTTACCTTTTTTCTTATTAATATAAAATACTTTTACAAATTTTTAAAAAATATCATAACTTTTATTATACATATTTATTTTTTATAAAAATATATTTGTAAAATCTACTTATTGAAATCTATCAAATAAAATCAATATTGAATATAAAAATATTTAAAAATAAATTTAAAAAAATTATAATATATTTTTCTTATTTAAAATTTTTTGCTTTTTTGCCTTTTTTTTTCTTTTGTCTTGAAATGACTTTAAGCCAAAAAAAACTTTGGTATATTGCTTTTTGGCTTTAAGTCTTCCTACCATTTATCAAGCGATAGTAAATATTTTTGTTCTTTTGGCATTTTTAACTAAAAAATTTAATTTAATTCAAAATAGATTGTTTGGTAACTTAGCTTTTAAGCTAATTTTTTTTAAGTTGATTGTTTTGGTAAAAAATTAACTTTTTTTCTTTTTGTTTAAACTTGACAATTTTATCATTTTATATATTTGATATTAACAATTATTTATAGTTGATATTAGTAGTAAATAAGTTATGAGTAAAAGTATTATAGTATTTTAAAAGTAAGAGATTTAAATAAAACATTCTAAAAATTAGTATTTTGATTTAATCTTTTAACTATTCAGCTCTTTTTTTTTTTGCTTAATGAATTATGTTAATTTTTTAAAAATATTTTTAACAAAAAAAAAAACTAAAAAAAAATCTAGAATAGCCAAACGGCCCTAATTCTCCCACATCCCCAGTTCCTCCAAATTCGTGCACCTCGCCCCAACTCCCATGCAAATCTAATTCACCTGTGTTATCTCTAATAACCTCTCTTACGCTCTCTATCCACCCATTTTAGCTTACACGTACGTTCCTTATCTCTTCCTACCTCTTTTCCCATCCAACTTCAGCATTACCTCTCTCTCCACACATATCCGATGCTCTTGAAATATTATATGGCAAATTTATGTGGTGTTTTTATTTAATATTGTAGTAGATAAATTTTATAGTATGAATATGGTGTTTCATCTTTATTGGATAGTTAAGAGACAATAGATAACTTACATAATATGAGTTACAATCAATTATTGGTTAAAAATATTACGTGATATCGTCTACATAATACTTTAAAAGTACTTAATAATTTGCCAATATTCATCCTTTATCTAAAACATCCTCTAATCCTCAACCCAATCGAATAAATTCGGCGTTACCTTCTTCCTCCAAATTTGTCCCTTGTTTTTGTTAGAGATATATACTAAAAAGTCATGTACTTTTATGTAATGAATTTTAGTATTAATTTGTTTTATTTATTAATATAAATTGCTATTTTGCATTTTAATAAGAATATGTATAAACAATATTTGCACTGCATTATTTATTTAATTTTATGTCGGTGTATTTTTTTATTTTATATAGTAGATGATCTAGCATATAGAGTTCGACTTACACACAGAAGATAAAATTATCGATTCATGTAGAATATGAACTTTTTGTTCACAGTCTTAAATAAAATTGAACACACCATCGATAGAATAGTAGTACAGTATTTTAATAGGTTTTTCTTGATTATGAAGAATGATATAGTTCCAATTCATTGTGTTAATATATTTAGTGTGAATTGAATAGAACCGTCTTGGGATAATTGTTCGTATACTGACTGTATAAAATAATTAATATCTCATGATCATTATGAGTTCTTATGTTCTTATTCCTTAAATAATATATATAAATGAGTGATATCGTTTATAAATCAATAAACTCGGTGAATTGAATAACGATATTATGTATATGGTAAATATTACTTATTAGCGGAATCTACGTCCCAATATAGGGATTCATGATACCCCTTAAGAAAACTTATAATTTTTAATTATGTCAAAACTGCACATAGATCTTTGTCCAACATGTCAAATAACATAACCGGAAAGCTTTAAAAAAATTACAAGTGGTCGATTAAATAAAATTATTTACAATTTAAATTAATAGGTGAGTATCTGTAATCTTAATATGGTGAGACAAATAAGTATTTAATAATATGGAGCTTGAAATATTTTTTGAGGTAAGACCAGCAGTGCAATTATAATTTTTAGTGATATGTATTATAATTTAAGAAATTAGAAATTTCATTTGAATTGAATTAGATTTTTTCCTAATTACACAAGGAGCAGGAATCTTATTTACTACTCCAGTCCCTGTCATAACTTATTTATATGCATTTTAACCCTTTCTAGACAGCTAGGGTTTTGATATTTTCATAATATCAAAGAGATAACCGAGTTAGGGTTTACGTCACGAACTTGTAGCTCACACTCTATTCGTGATCAGGCATATGAAAATATTGCAAAAGACTTGCGGTGCAGTCAAGTTTCTGATTGTATGCATCTATTTGACAGTTTTCTGTTTGTATACTGAGATGAGATTAAAGCAGAGAGATCTAAAAAATATAGTTTTTATTCCGTCGTATAGGGTTTTAATCGGGTTCTCGAGTTCTATTTTTTTTTAGTATAACCCGAATGCACATTGATTCTTGAAATTTTATTTTCCAACAGAATCGATTACCATGCATGAGCCTTCTTTCAATGAACCATCTTGCTTCACTACTACCAATAAACTTCCATATTTGCGTTGAGCTATGGTTGAGGAAATTGATGCTCTAGTTCACAATGCCATTTAGACCCTAGCTCCCTCTATGCCTCAATCGAACATTTTTTTTCTGCAAATGGGTCTATTGCATTAAAAGAAGAGCTAATGAGACTCTTCAAAAATACAAAGCTCATTTGGCAGCAAAAGGATTTAATCAACAGTATGGCATTTGCTACTCTAAAACCTTTAGCCCGTGGTGAAGCCGACAACGATTTGTTCATTTTAACAATAGTTATTTGTTGTGGTTGGCCAATTCGCCAACTCAATGTGCACAATACCTTCTTGCATAATATGATTGCGGAAGAAGTGTATATATTTCAACCCCCCGAATTTGTTGAACCAGAGTTGTATAGAAGTGTACCTCACCTTCGACTAAATTGTCTCAGTTTAATGGACATATTCTCACTGATCCTACTCACTATCGACAAATGGTTGGCGTGCTGCAATATCTCACTTTAACAATACTAGGAATTTCTTGTGTCATAATAAAGCTTGTTGATATATGCATGCCTCAAAAAAGTTTTTTTGGACAATTGTCAAACGAATTTTGTGAGATCTTCAGGAAACGCTTGGTCTCAGCTTACCTATCTTTCGATCAAATGTTATAAAGTTACAAACCTTTTCTGATCCTGACCGGGTAGAATGCTCGAATGATCAAAAGTCCATAGGCGACTATGCTATTTATTTAGGGTCCAATCTTATTTTTTGGGTTCTCACATAAACAATGAACGATAGCACGCTCTTCCACAGAATCTGAATATAAATCCTTAGCCGACGCTATTGCGGAACTCACATAGATCTAATTTCTTTTATATAAGCTTGCATGTACGCCTCCTCTCCACCAAACTAATGGCGTATTAATATATTAGTGTGACATATCTCACGGCTAATCCAATTTTTAATGCCCAAACTAAGCATATTAAAATTAATTTTCACTTTGTACATGATAAAGTTACTCACGAAGATCTAATAGTTCAGTAAATCAGCACAAAAGATCAAGTCGCTAATATAGCCCCGTTTTCAATCCTTATGTTCCAAGATGACATACTTCCTCGGCATAAATTAGCTTGCAAGGGGGCTATTAGATAAGCATTGAGTTGGTAGTTGTGTATTATCTCATTCTTGTGATAGGCGTTGCTTGTATTTGTCTTATCTTGTACCCTAGTCCTGTAGTCCATATACAACCTAAACTCCGAAGGATATGTGCAATTGAAATTCATTCTTCATTATATGAGTTTATCAATTCCATTTTCAGATACTTAGCTTAACTTATATGTATGCATGTGTGTGTGTGTATATTATTTATTTATATGCATATATTTATCTCCCTAAAAATGTTCAACTAATTTTGTAAGAAAAGAGCTTAACTGAGAAAGGAGCACAATATATATCTATGCACACATCTATTATTTTCTGTTCATTTATATGTAGATTTATTGCTACTACAAGCACATCAAAATGGAAAAAAAAAATCTAATTCAGTCAAGACTATTGATGACTAGTTATTGTGCACACGTAACAGGCGTGCTACTTTTTGGTGGGTTTACATGCCCGCTATGGCAGATTTCTTGGGCCAGATAAATGGGCCGAGCTATTAGGTGGGGTCAAATTTTAATACTCATGCTCAGGTCCAACATTAACACTATTTAAAATTACCAAATTCGTTTGAGACTTGGGCTTGGACTGAGTTTTAGTCCAATGGCCTGGACGAGTTTGGATCGGGTAGCAGGCCAACAGATAAAATTAATGATGACACTTACTTAGGATTCGTTTGGTAAATGGCCTAAGATTTTAAACTCAATAAGGCTAAAATGGTCTAATATTGGCAAGAGCCAAGTCATTGCCATGATGGCCGCAACTTAGAAACCATGTTTCCAAGATAAGTCGATTTCAATAGAATATGGAGTAATTATTTAGTAGTTTTGAAATATTATGCGGCATTTTTTACGCGATTCTCCCATTCAATGATATAACACCCTATGCGATTTTTCCATTCAATGATGTAGCAAAAATATTTCGGTTAAAACAATGTTGTTATACCTTTGTTTAGTAGATAAAAAACAATAATAACTCATTTAATATGTATCGACTACTTTTACTTTTCAAAAGTACAATATAGCATTGTCTACATAGAACTGCGAAAGTGCCTAATAATTTGCCAAGAAGATGTTAAAGCTAGAGGTAACATATTAGCCCCTGTTTCTCATTTTGGAAATTAGAACAGAGTGAATATTAAGGCCCTTCAAAGTTAAGCCAGTTCCAAAGTAGTGGCTTAGAAGCTGGGCCTGAACTTTTTGGATCCCCCTTTCTCACTCGGGATTTTTGCCAGTAGGACTATAAAAAGAATAAAAAAAATAGTTGTAATTGGGCTCCCTTTAAAGTGGGGGCTGAGTGGGACCCATTTTTTAAGTTTCATACATTTTTAGTGAAAAATGTTATTGAGGCTAACAAAATAAATTTAATAAACATACTTATTTATGCGGCATAATTGAAATTATTTAAAATTTGTAGGTGGGTCGTCGTCTATTAACATATAAATTTTGAATAATAAATACATAAATAAGTATGGCCCAAACTACTAGGGCAGATAGCTTGAGTAAACCAATATTAAGAGTAAGGATGAAATAAAGTCAATACGAAACTTTTCAAGATAAGTACGACATTTGATCTATTCGTGTATAGTCTACCTACTCAGGTACACCCGAGTTACTCGTGTACAGTCGAGCTACTCAGGCACGATTGATCAACTCTGATACATTTTACCCACTCTAGTAAGTCGGTTCGCTTGGCGGTCGAGCCACTTGGCTCCCCTTCTCGAACGAGCGGTTCAACCTACATGATATCTCGGGTTGTTCGAGTACAGAACTCCATTTTAGCGACAAGAATTATTTCTCCTTCTTGACTACATGATTTAAACAATACATTCACTCGAGTTACTCATGACCTGAGCTATTCACCCATCTAGTAGCTCGGGTGCAATACTTCTACTCATAACTCGAGTTACTCATGACATGACCTGAGCTACTCACCTCTCTAGTAGCTCGGATGCAATACTTCTACTCATAACTCGAGTCACTCATAACCCGAGCAACTTACCCCTCTAGTAGCTCGAGTATTCTTCCACTTAACCGGTGTCGACTACTCTAATCTAGGTACTCAGATGATGACACAACTGGTGACTTGAATTATTGGGGATCCGAGCTGCTAGAACCCCCTATATCTCGACTAACTAATATCGCTGCTCATCGTGCATAGGCACAAGACATTCCGTAGCACAGACTATGAAGCGTAGCCCTGACTACGAATGAAGACATTCCATAGCACAGACTATAAAGCGTAGCCCTGACTACGAATAAAGACATTCTATAGCACAGACTATGAAGCATAGCCCTGACTGCGACAGTAGCTCTGATTACTTACCATGGCACAGACCATGAAGACAGTATAGACTGTATTATTACCATGACACGGGTCGTAAAGACAGCACAGACTGTAATGTAGCTCTGACTACCTAATCATGATGACATAACACTGACTATGTGGCTCAGCACAGACTGAACAGCCAAGATATAACATAAATTATACGATTGTAGATTCCTCTGAGAATCGAAAGACTGTCCCAAAGACAATGAAAATAATAGCAGTACAATCCTGCATGGGACGTTGGGAGACATGTGGCTTGGTGGCTAAGGAAAGGATTTATCGGACTATGGGACCCTCCCACTCGAGTCACTCGACCTAAGTGGGTCGGGTATTAGACCCAAGTGAGTCGGATACCCACGGGGCACTTGTTGGCCGACCTAGTTGAGTTGGAGTAGAACACTACTTGGTCGATTGTCGAATAGAATCTCTTGATTCCTCGAGATCACATTTCATGATCTAATTATATCTCTTAAAGAATTTTATCCCAATCCAAACATAACTCCTCTGAGTGTTATAAATAGGAGGGATAGTGATGCTTCCGGGAATAATCAGATTTAGAGAGTCTAAACGTTGTTCATACTGACAGTACTCCATACTAATTTGCCTTCTCCATCACCCAACCTTATCTCTCTTTATTCTGTGTTTCTGACTACTTAGCATATTTCACATCTACATTATTGTTTATTATTTATCTATTCTAAAAGGATCCTACATTATTTTATTGCTAAAAAGACAAATAAGTAATTTTAACTATGTCACATAAGTAGGTTTGTTTTGTAAGCCTAAATAGCATTACTATTTTTTAGTAGGAGGAATGTCAATGGACAAGATGGAAAGGGAATATGGTGTCTCATTCTTATGCTCTCGTTCATCCGGATGGAAAAAGGGAGAAAAGTTGGGGGGAAAAAAGTAAGGATAAGGTGAGAGCAGAAATATATCGTTGATAGTTTATAAACTTTAAAAGTATGATATTAATTATAATTTATTTTGGTGATTTTGAATTCTGGTTTTTGATAATTAACTTTACTATAAGTTCAAAGCATAGCAAACACTCATATTAAGGTTGTAACTTTACTATAGTTGTTGTCATTAAATGCTTCTAATAAACCATACATTATATATAGTTGTACATAATAACCAAAGCAAACAACCCTCTAATAATACAACTGACAAGTTTCCAAATACATTCTTAATTTATTGAAAAATTGGAAAACAGTCCAATTTATAAACTGTTTACTATTTTTCATCTAGTATAAGATTTTTTAATGAGTAAGGTCCTTTTGGAATAAAAATACTCTAAAATAGATAAATTTATCTGTGTATTTTCAAAATATGTATAAACAATATAGATAAATTTATCTGTCTTTTATTGAAAGTACGTGTAAAAAACACAGATAAATTTATCTGTTTGCATTATTTGAGTTGATATGCAAACAGATAAAATTTATCTGTTAGGCAGAAATAAGTAAACAGATAAATTTATCTATTTGCATTATTTGTGTTAATATGCAAACAGATAAATTTATCTGTCAGGTAGAAACAAGCTGATAAATAAATTTATGTGTTTGCATATTAAATAGATGAATATTAAATAGATAAATTTATCTATTTATTATGCAAAACAGATAAATTTATCTGTTTGTATGGTATTTTTAGGAGAAATCACGCAATTAGACCTTGTACGTTAAAAATTTTGTTGATGGAAACAAAAATACCCTAAAATAGATAAATTTATCTGTGTATTTTCAAAATATGTATAAAAAATACAGATAAATTTATCTATTTTTTATTAAAAGTACGTGTAAAAAATACAGATAAATTTATATATTTGCATTATTTGTGTTGATATGCAAACAAATAAATTTATCTGTTAGACAGAAATAAGCAAATATATAAATTTATCTGTTTACATTATCTGTGTTGATATGAAAACAGATAAATTTATCTGTTGGGTAGAAATAAGCAAATAAATAAATTTATCTGTTTGCATATTAAACAGATGAATATCAAACAGATAAATTTATCTGTTTGTATGCTATTTTCGGGAGAAATCACGCAATTATATCTTGCGTGTTAAAATTTTTGTTGATTGACCGTAGATATTAAAACTTATTTTTTTGAATTTTTGCCTTAAATTCCCTAATTTATTCACATTTAGGGATGTATAAAAAAATTGAGAAATTGTCCAATTTGACGAGTTTTAGAAGAACTTGTCATTTTTAGCATTTTAAATTTATTGTATTAGTATTGGAGGCCTCTTTTAGAGATGCATATGCATCGGAATTTCAACAGAAAATTTATCACTTGTGCAAGTGATGAGGTTTTTACTTTTTTTTGTGTGTTTATGTCATTAGTGTAGTTCAAAACGGAAATCATTTCTAAAATTTGGTTAAGCTATTATGTCATTTTAAATTAAGACTGTTTTTCTAACATATTAATGCCCTTTTTGGAAATCAAAACTTAATTTTCAAAACTTGCATTACTTGCTTTAAAAATGATTTTAAGGATGACGTAACACACTCAAACTCTCTTGGGTGGTGACTCAAATTTTTTTAAAATTAAGACTTGAGTCCATCTACTAAATTCATTTCAACTCCATCGCATTTAATTAAAGTTAAGATTTTTAGACCCTTCTTTAAAAGAAACACTTTCCAAGGGTCAAAAATCGAGTACGGTCAAAAATCGAGTACGACATTCATATTTAGGGATGTATAAGAAAATCGAGAAATTGTGCAATTTGCGGAGTCTTTGAAGAACTTGAAACTTATAGCATTTTATACATATTGAATTAGTATATTGGAACCCTCTTTTAGACAAGCATGCATATCAGAATTTTCACTGAGAAAATTCATCAGTTGTATGAGTGATAAAGTTTTACATTTCTTGTTTGTTTATATCATTAGTTGTGATTTGAACGAATTGATGAGTTTATGAGTTTATCATTTAAATCTCTTATAGTTTCCCAAACTTTAAATTTTGTGAAAATGCTCAGTTTTATAAGTCATCCAATGATATTCTCTGTTTTAAATTGGTATCTGATAAATTTATAATTTTATTTAACAAAAGATGCGGTTTTATTCATTTAATATTTCCTTACAAATAATAAGAGTAGCCTGGCCACTCGGAGAAAGAATCAGACCACACTATATTTTTATCTACAAGAAGTCCGTACTTTGCAAAAGCATGGGCACAAACATTTCCTATTCTTTTGACAAAGACACAAATTGCAGAGGCAAAAAAATTCAATGGGTGCTTACATTCTATAATAACAATATTGCCCAATGGTGACGAGTTCTCAGAAGATTTATAATTAGGCATACCAAGACATCGCATTATTTCCTAAGGTAATGGCAATGGTAAATAGGTATATTATACCATAAATGGAAAATGGAAATTCCATAACTTTGTGAACTCAAGGAAAAAGAGAGATGATGCATTCTATTATTTTCTAGACTTGCAAGGAATAATTTGATGAGGGATCCCTAGTAACCAAAAAGGGTTATTTTCCACAATATAACTCAAACGTTGAATTCATCAGTATGTCGTGCGTAGAGATGATAATTTATCATCTTACGAACAGGTAAATTTGATATTGTAAATTGATCAATTTCAAATGGATAATTTTGAAAATGATAAATTTGATATTGTAAATTTATTTGCTTTTGTAGTGATATTGTGAGGTTGAATTAATCTCACCTACTTTTTTCAAAATGTGTTCGATGAGAGAAAATACATTTTGAAAATTGTAAATATAATTGGCAATTTTCGGGTGTCTAGACAAAATCACAAAGTGTCTGTATTTTCTATTTTTTTCTGTTGGTTGGTTGTTGTTTCTTGTTGGGCTGGAACGCTTTGCATTTCTTTTATCTTGCTGCATAACCCCCTTTTTACATCTTTTTCTGGCTTTTTTTCCTCGGCGCTCGCTGAGCGCTCAAGAGGCGCTCGAGCGCTGTCTTGGCGCTCATTGAGCGCTTGACAAGCGCTCAAGCGCTAACCTTGTTTGAGGTTTCCAGTTTGCACCGCTCGCTGAGCGCTTAAGAGGCGCTCGAGCGCTAAAGTAGCGCTCTCTAGGGGCCCTTTAGGCGCTCGAGCACTAGGCCTATCGAGCTTGGATTTGTTCTTCTCTAGTTTTCTTTGCTCGTTAAGCGCCCTTGGTGAGCATGAGCGCCATCAAGCGCTCACCATGCGCTTGACAGGCACTCCAGCGCACTTGGTTATTTTAGGTCAAATCCTCTTTATGGCGCTCGCTAGGCGCCTGCGGCACGCTCGAGCACTCATGCGCTCGTAAGACACCCGAGCGCTCTGAGCTAGTTTTCTTGCCTCCTTTGTGTCTTAAACCCTAGCAGTATATAAGCTGCTGCCTTGCTCATTTTATACCTACCAAAAACCTTGAGAGAGTTGGGAGTGACAGATTTGACACCTTTTGATTCTCATCCATCTAATCAAACTCTTGTCTACTCTCTTGTAGCAATCAAGGTGCATTTGATCCTATTGAAGTACACACAAAATCTAGATTGTGTTATCCTCTCACACATTATTTTTTCTACTCTTTTTGTCATTCATCTCCACTTAAAACTTGCTCGGATTAGATATTAGCCATTGGATTTCTTGGATCGAGAAGTTAAAGCGACTTGAATCTGTGGAATCACGAAGGAGCTCGAGAAGCCGTCTCAAGCAAAGGAGTTGGGTCTGTAAAGAAATTAAATTATTTTAATTTTTGTATAATGGCAATATCCAGGTGTACTAGGATATTTGAGGGATTTCTTTATGTTTAGGAAGTTGAGTCTGTTTGGGACTTCCTAAAGTTCTTGAATATATCTTTGATTAGAAAGTATAGTTGTAAATGGAATGATGGTATCTAAGTAGATCTCGGATTCCTAAATGAATCCCTAATTTTCTGGATATTCTATGAGAATAAAATCAGAAGACTATTCAGTGGTACTCTCATATAAGCTCGTGGTACAAGCTGTTAAAGTATGATCAAGTGGTAAGTCTCGGCCACTTGACCGCTCGAGCGGTGGTCTGTCCGCTCGAGCGGTGGTCAGGCAGTTTTAAGTTTCTTAAACTCTGACTGCCTAGGTCTTTTGGTGATCTATAAATAGATCATAAGGGGTGCACAAAATCTTCTCTTGAGCCTTCAATATTCTGACCATCAAGTCTATTCAAGAGTGAGTTTGTGCATCAAATTCTGAAGATCATTTGACAGTAAAGCTTAGACGGCGTTCTAAGTTCCGACGGAGAATTCTACTGGAGAAGATTGCTACGGGGAGTCGTAGTAGTAGGAATCAAGAGGAGATCACTGAACGAGAATTCGGCATACAAGCTTAGGACTAGAAGATTGATGAGTCGGTCGTAAAGTCTGTAAGTTGTATTGTTTCTGTTTGTTTTAGTGCTTGGTTCCTGGAATTGGTATGTCCCGTGATTTTTTATCATTTGGGTTTTCCACGTTAAAATCTTTGTGTTGAGTTTTGTTTCCTTGAATGATTTGTGTGGATGTGATTGATAATCGGATTATAAAATATTATTTTTCTATTAAAAAGAAAAATCATATTTTTCAATTGGTATCAGAGCAGGTTCTTTTTGTTTTAAAAAGCTATCGATCCTAATCAATCACATATGTGAAATTTCCTAGAGAATGAAACTCAACCATTCGACCCCCGTTATTAGATAGAGGAAACTATCCCTACTGAAAAGCTCGTATGAGGACGTTTCTTAAATCTATTGACGAGAGAGTTTGAATGTATGTAGTTATTGGCTATACCCTACCCAATGTTAAATCTGGTTCTGAAATTATTTTAAAATTTACTGAACAATAGGAGAAAAAGGACTTTGAAGAAGCAGGCTGGAATAGCAAGACTATTAATGCTATCTTCAGCGGTGTCACACCAGAAGAATTTAGACGTATCTGCACGTGTGTAATCGCTAAAGAAGTATGGAATATTCTTCAAACCACTCACGAGGGCACATCAACTGTTAAAATTTTCAAACTTCAAAGGCTCACCACAAATTTTGAAACTCTTCGTATGGAAGATCATGAGACCTTTGATGAATTTTATGCTAA
>JAULJZ010003427.1:0-11767 GCA_032270985.1 Heliamphora pulchella | reverse complement strand
AAACGACCTACCAGAATAATAGTGAAACACCTGACTCTTCTTATATTATGGGGTTGGAAGAAAATACAAATAAAACTCATTCCGTTATTAAAAATAAATAAAAAATAAAAATAGAATAAAAAAAAATGACCCACTAAATAAATAGTGAAACAACTCACTGTTATTTTATTTTAAAGTGTTGATATATATCCACTTAATTGAGCTTTATCTATTTATGATTACAACCCCATTAGGGCTATTTTGTGTGAGTTATGCTTATTTTTATTTTTTTTAAAAATTTTGGTTAAAAGTTTTTAGTTTTTTAAATTGTCTCGATAAGTAAAATAAAAAAAATAAAGAACTTTGATAAAAAAATGAAAACAATTCACAAAAAATGACAATAAGCAACATAAAATATGATGTATTGGCTTATTTTCAATATTTCTATTTTTTCTAATTTCTATTTTTTTATATTTTGGTTAAAAAAAAAAAAATTCGGTCGCCTCGGTGAGAGGAATCCACCAAGTATAATAATTTGATCAAATAATAATAAAAATTTACTAAATATAAAAATAAATAAATAAACCAATATCCCGATACGGGCTACATATCTGTTGACTCAAACACTCAAATTTAAATCAGCACCACGTGCTCATACCTAATGGATAATTATAATTAACAAAGTGGTCTAAATTTGGCATTTGGAGGAATTTGATGCCTAAAAGATTGGGCTCTCGAAAAGGAAAATACTCCAAAGTTAAAGAGTTTTACAATCACGAGGGGTCGCTCAATTGGTAAGGTCTTGGATTTGCGCTTTAATGGTCAATATAGTTGGTTGATAACTTTAGAATCCTAAAATTAGTCAAGATACACTCAAATTGGTTCGAACAACCAGTTATAAAAAAAAAATTCTACTTTTTATGCTAGTTTATCAGGATTTTATTTCGATTTTAATTTGGTTTTCACTATAGTTAACCATAGAAATGATTTTAGAATTTTGTCATGGCACACATAAATTAGCCCAAATATTTTAAAATATTAAAAGAACATTTTTTTATGTGGTTGTGCATGTGTTAGTGTTTGTCCACAGGGGGCAGGCTTGACATGGTTAGTATCAAGCACCGATTACAATAGAAATTGCAAGGAGATTGTAAACAAGTAGTCTTACTTAGAAAATTGATATCCCTACCAACCATCTGATTATTTGTTTTGAGAGCTTTGGTCAGTTTAAAAAGTTGAATGCTATGTGATTTCTTCATATCAAATTCGAGAGTCGCATAATTAATGAAAGACAAAAAACAAAAAAAAAGTATCAAGATAAAAATAATAGACATGATTTACGTGACCCACTTAATGAGAACTACATTCACGATTGCTACAAAATTTTATTACGAAGAATAATGAATATATTATATTGAAATTACCCTAAAATACAATATATATATATATATATATATATAGGGTTACAAGTTTATACAAAATACCAAAACTTTAATTTGCGACAATATGTGTATTTCAATGTATTGTACTTAACAAGCTCCACACAACTTAACAACTTTCCTTCAATTCCCATTGATGTAATATGGGTTGTATTTTATTGAACTCTATTTTTGTATTAGTATAACCATTTTTGCCAATAGCAATTAAGGTTCTCCAAAAAATCGATAAAGCAGGAGAATTGGTTCGAATTGCATGAATTAGTTCGGTTTTATATCAAATCGGATTAGTTCCGTTCTAAAAATATATAAACTATAAATTACGGACCAATTCACGAATTTAAAGTCACGATTTCGATTCTAGTTCCAAACCAAAGTTTTTAAGTCAATATACATTATCTATTTATAGCATATATTAGTTCCCTACTATGGTAACCATATGCTAATTATACTAAAAGAAACACCCTATATATATTGAATCCATTTTGTGTTGAATGGATTTGAATTAATTTTAATGTTGAATATTAAATTGTGTTTGGTTTAATTGAGTTTTAATACGATTTTTAGTAAATTTTAGCATTTTATATAGAAATATTATATATAAGCAGAATCGTAATTTTGAACCGGAGCCAAACCGTCAATAATAGGTTCGGTTTTGGTCAGTTCCATATATTACATAGTTTGGTTTGATCTTAAAATTATTAGAACCGTATAAACCGATTTAATTCTTAATTTTATTCAAAATTGGTCTAAACTGAACCATGTACCTCTCTAATAAAAACATAGCATTTTTTTTCAATTTCACTAACTGAAAATCACAATTCTCTGGGTTGATTTATGATATTTCCGTGATTACAAGCACTCTTTTAGCAATTATTTTTCAAACAATGAAGATCTGGGAGGGTCCAAGGGTGTCTAATTACCAAGTTTATCGAGGATGCAAATGCTAAATAAAAGAGCGAAGAGTTTCGAGTAGGGTCTGTACCGATTCTATCACACTTTAAAGTGGTCTGGGCACATCTAAAACTTGTGAAAGTCTCCCATTTTATTGGTCCCAACAGGCACTGAACGGCTTTTAAAATAATATTTTATTTTTTGTTTTTGAATTATTTCTTTATTTTTTTCAAACATTTTATTTTTCTGATTATTCTCTCTGAACAGAAAAAGTACAAAAAATTGCCCAAAATATGAAAAAATTTTAAAAAATAAAAATAAGTCCAAATGAGCTAATAAACTAGATTTTTTTACTTATTTTGTTTTTAGTAAATTTTTTTCATCATTTTTATCAAAATTTTATAAATTTTTGGTTTCACTTGTTGAAAGAAATTAAATCATAAAAGTAAAAAGAAATAACCAAAATATAAAAAAAATTCCAAAAAGTATCGAACGCTGGGAATTCATCCCAAATTGGCAAACAAGGCCTTATATAATGCGTGTTTGTTTGGGATGTCTAAAAGACTTGATTTTAAAGAGGTTTAGCTTTTTTTAAAAAAAGAATAATAATAAAAAATTAGATTGTTTGGAATAATTTTTTATAGTAGCTTTTTATCTTTTTTATTTTTTATTAAAATATTTAAAATGCTCTTAATTTTAGCTTTTAAGTTATAGTATTTGGGATATTGGCACGATTTTTTTTTTATTTTTGTGAATAAGTTGACTTTTTTATGTAAGGGTATTATAGTGATTTTGTTTGAAAAAAAGATAAAGTATTTGGGATATATATTGAGTTTTTTTTTTCTTGAATTAAGAGAAATAAAAAAAGTTAATTTTTTTTAAACCAAACAATATAGCTTAAAAACTATCCCAAACAAGCGCGCAGCATCTATTTTATTAACTCAACTTCTTGGGTTTTATTTTTTAATACTTCATGCGAAAATAATAATATCTTTCTGCCAAAAGCTATTAATTATTTTTGAAATATCACGTGTTATTAAATTTGATAAGAATAAATTAGTATAATGTGTTATTAAATAAAATAAAAATTATTAGTTATTTGTTATACGGTAAATGAGAAAAATTGGACCCGCACTAAGTACATTATCTCTATCTCCTATTTATCTAATAAAAATAAATCAATATTATTCTGCTAAATTTTTTTATTTTTGACATTATTAAATGAGAACACAAACAAATGCACATGCTCAATAATTTCTCTTTCTGAGCATGATTGAAACTGTGCAATTGGATTCAAACCAAAGCTTTAAATCATGGCCATCTGCAACCTTATTATGAAGTAGAGAAAGTGTATGGCCATTTATGGTTCCACTTGGTTATGTGGATACATGGGTTGATTTGATAACTTGAGCGGAATTAATAATGAAGTGAGATTAATATAAAGATTGTGAATAAAGTTAGATTATTAATGAAGTCCGATTAATTATTTTATGTTTGATATATTTCGGATTAGATAATGAATTAAATCATAATTTCTTTGATTCTTACACATAAAATTAGAGTTAATTTATAATTATTTAATTTTATTTTATTACAAATCTAAGTGGTTTGGATTGCAAATACCAGTCCCTTCCTAGGTTTCATTCTCTACCCAATTGGGATGATTCATAATTTAGGGATTACTAACCTGGACTATTGTTTTGGAAACAAACATGAGAATAACAAGCAAAAGATCACATATTACTTTCAGGGCTTGCCCTAATTAATAGGGGGTCTTAGAAACATATTTTTAAAAAATAATACAAATTATTTCGTTACTTAATTTATATTTTATATTCCAAATAATACCATATAAAATAAAAATTTATAATATCAAAATAAAATTAAAAAATAAATCAATAGTAAAAAAAAATAATCACTTAAATACGTGTCTGACGTGACAAGACAGGTTAAAAATGACGGCATGGATGCTGTTTTCTTTCATGTCAAGACAATATAAAGGAGAGCTCAAAATTGAATTGTGTGTGACATGGTCGGATGTTGATTATGAATTTTATAGAGAGGTTTATCAAGGGAGACTAAAAAAATAGAGAAATTAAAATAAATAAATCAAGCTTCTTCTCATTTATAGTTTTTCTTGTCTTTCATAATCCCTCTTTAAATTCATGATCAAACCAATGGAAAAGACATTAATTGCGTGCTACACAGTATTTGGAAACTGCTATTCATACTTTAAGTTATTTTTTAATTTAATTAAGTACCAAGACCGGATGACGCTTATAGACCCAAGGCGTAGTGAGGCCCGGTAAATAAATATTCATTCTATAACCCGACACGAAAAGTACACATTTTCAATTTATTTCAGAAACATTGATGGGTGAGCCACTCAAGAGTATGCTTTTACAGGGAATAACCTGATGGAAGGGTCTACCATTCATTACGCAAGTTTTCGGTCTTTCACCGAGTAGCTACTCAAGCCCAATCTTAATTATTAAACTCATTCATACGGTACCTTAATTAAGACATTTATAATTAAACCATCACGAGTTCTATCGTCAACCCAATTCTTTTCGTCAAATTTAACACCATTAGGGTCAACCCAATTCTTTTCGTCAAATTCAACACCATTAGGACCCCAATCCTCAACAAATTCAAATATTTTTATTGTTCACATAGTTAACATAGTTCAAACTAAATTTTCACATCTCATGTTATTACACATGTTTAACAATTCATACAATTTATTCAAAATTCTCAACACTATTTTTACATAACTTCAACATTTATGAAATTAATGTACCATTGGGTCATCACAACCCCCAATTTACCCAAAATTCAATCAATTTTATCATTTGGGTCCAACGATCCAAAAACCCCTAAATCTTCATAATTTTGATATATGCAACCTTAGCCCTAACTTTTAAATTCACAAATTCTTAGTTTTTCAACCGAAATATCATGATAAATTTATGAGTAATCACCTATAAACTCAAAGTTCATCATATTTTAACATCAAACCCTAATCTAAGGTTTCAAAACGTAAATTTTCATGTTTTGAATCTAAATACATAAAGTATACAACTCATATCCATGAAACATTCAACAATATTCATAAATTCTACCTTTTAAATGATTAAACCACGAAAAATAAACCTCTAGTGCCTCACCAGAAAGAAGCACCAACCGATCGTTGGAAGGAAAGTTTTTGATGCCAAAAGATATCCTCCAACGCTTGACAACGAAGGAATGAGCAATGGATGATCTCCAAGGAGGGTGGGAGAGCTCAAGGAAGCTCCTAATGTGAAATTAAGGTTTTGGTATCAACTTAGAGAGAGAAAGGCATAAGAGAAATGAAGAGAAAAAAGGCTCAATTTTGATCGGTCTCTCGCTGGAAGATACTTTAAGAAAAGAAAACATGTGTTATTCAAATTTTATTTTAGCGTCTCAAAACTCGTTCAATCAATCCACAATAAATATTTTTATGCATAATCGAGCATGCATGCAATTATTATCACACCTCATTCTCGTGATCGAAATTTCATTTATTCACAAAATTAAACATTTAACTGTTTTTCACCGAAAGCACAACATGAGGTTTTCTTTAATCTTTTCAAATTAAAAGGGACCGTGTCCCTACAATCTCCATTTTACATTTATAAAAATTTTACAATTTCCTCATGCCAAAGAGAGGTAAATTAGAACTCTTCTCTATAACTTTAATTCTAACCTTAAGATACAATTCTTACAAGATTGATCTTTATATAGACGTTTTTTTAATAACAATTCTCATGAGATAACATAATATATACATTTATGAACATATCAATCCAATTTCTACCCATAAAAAAAATTTGGTGTAAAAAATCCAACTTACAAAGAATTAACCAGTTGGATCCATGTATTAAAAGCCTAACAAATCACATTTAAATTTGTTACATCAAAGTGTGATAAAAATCAAGGAAAAGTAAAGGTGTGTTTCTACATAAATAAGATTAAAGGTACAACTCTTATAGACATTGTATAAAATAAGTAAGTTGCATCAAAGATTCAAAATTCTTATAATCGAAATCGTTCATAAATAGTCAACAACATATGATCGATGAAACACTCATAATCATGTTAGGGTTCTCAATAGAAAATGTGATAAATAGATGAACGATTACTTAGTTATATATATTAAAAAGGATGTTGGATAACGTTTTTATTATTCAACGTTTTCAAAATATAAAAACTCATCGAGATTAACTGTAAAAGTTTACTTATTCATATGTCAATATAGTGAAATAATATAAATAGAATTTAAGTTACTAATGACACTAATAGTGACAAAAATATATTGCTAGAGTCACCACTCAGTACTCTACGTCAATTCTTTGCAAAGTGACATCCTACAAAATATTTCATGTATATAAAATTAGTATGCATACTGGTGTGCACCTGTCGATTCTCCCAAGCTAGACCCATTTCCAACGATTCAAAAGTTTCTTCACTCTTTCAGTTTCTTAAGAAATTTCACAATCCGAGAACAATATAGTACACCAGAGTAATAGGCAATGCAATGAACATTCCAAAGATAACCCTGAAATTTTATAAATTGAAGAGATCAAATCAAATTAATTGAAAAGAGAAAAGAAATGGAGAAAAAAAAATAAAGGGAAGAGATAGTCTAGCTTTTCGAGATGCAGGATCCTTCTTTCTAAAAATTTCATCTCTCCATATCTTAACGCGTCATTAAAAAATCATTTAATTATGGCTTGAGATTAATACATTAATTAAGACAGAGTGATATGAAACTTTGAAACATATGATCAAAGTCTCTTTTCATTTATTGTTTCACTTACCCAGTGCAAAGAATTGTGGGGTGAACATCATATTCTTTGGCGAAGACAAATGGAACAAGCCCTTGAGGAAGTGTGGCCTATTTGGATAAGAATCATGTCAAATGGCTTTCCATTAAAGAGCTTTAAAGAATAAATATATGGTTGACACGTATGCAGATGAAATGAGTCCAAGTACAAAGTGAAACATATCTGAAAATGCTATAGTGAGTAGATCTTAGTATCACATGATATGGCATTTTATTCGTGGTGTTTTAAAGAAAGTAGTAAGTCTATAAAATAATATAAGTATCACATCATATGGTACCTAAATGTGATTCTTAAATGTGAACATTATAGCATTACTCTCAAATAAAATAGATGAATGGAGTGGTGTGATTGTATGAAACGAAGTTAGTATATATACCTGCACAATGGCGACATGGAGGATGGTTCCACGAAATCCAACGGCAATGGAAGTTAGGGCCATCACTACTGGGCCAATGAAGAACCTCACAGCCATGGAGAGAGCAGCAACCTTGTACCCACATGAGATTATCTTGGGTTGATGAGCCATAAACAAACCTTTTCAATTCACAACCATTCATATTAGACGAATCCCAAACAAGATAACTATGTTTGGTGGGTTGAAGATGCCCACCTGCTTATGCTCAAATGTTCGTAGAAATATTTTTTTTAAAAAAATTCCCCAACACCAATACCAATGGAGAACTATACGCTACAAGATTTGGGGAAGTGGCATTTTTTTCACACCACTACTGGCAATGCCATCTTAGTCCTCTTCATTTCATAAATAGAGAGGTCTCGATTTATTTCTAAAATATGATATTTAAGGTAATCCATATTCAATAATTTGAACTGTTTGTCTTACAGAATTTATCCAAAAGATTATACATATAAAAAATTAAATTAATTGAATATCAATTATTATATGGTCGGAACTCATTTCTCCTAAACAATTAGTGATTTATATGATTTTGATAGTAGACCGTTCAGTGTTTTATGAATTAATGTAATCTAATCATCTAGTCATCGATCTTCGATTAATTTATTTTTTTGTATGAATAATCTTTTTAATATAAATAATTAGAATCGTTAAGATGAACCCACCTCAACAATTATAAAATAAAAATGAAAAAACTTTCATTTCTTTATACTACAAGAGAAATGACAATTAGTGACAATTAAACTTGTCACAAAATATTCATGATTTGTCACTAAATATATTTAGTGACAATTAAAAAGTGTCACATAGTTGTCATCAATAGTCTGTAGTTAAATGTATACAGTGACAACTTAATAATCCCATAAGAAAATCGTGTAGTATTTGTTTTGACGTAAAATATTTTACCATGAAAAATATTTTGACGTAAAATATTTTTTACATGTAAAATAATTTTGTAAAAATAATTTTTTTACTTGTATTTTTTGGTATGTGATTAACATTTGAAAAATATTTTTAATGAAGGAAATTTAAAAAAATTGTTACCATGTATAGTCTCTAATTCTATATATATCTCTCTCATTCTCATATCATCTCTCTCTCTCACACATTTTCAATTGTTATGAGAATGATAAAAAGTGGAAAGAATTAGGTGAAGAAATCGGGTGAAGATTTGCGAAGATGCAATTCCAAAATTAACTTACAAATTAATTTTTTATAAGTCAAATTTAGTCCAATGAGGTAAAAATATTTTATTAAAAAAAATATTTTACATAGGTATTATCAACCAAACATGAAAAATAAATAAAATATTTTACGTCGAAACAAACAGAGCCTAAATGATCACATTTTGTGATAGTTTAATTTTGTAATTGACTATATTAAATTCTTGTCTTTATACAAACAAGTTGTTAGTAAAAAAATAGTATTTTAAAATTAAAAAGTATAACTTTTAGTGACAACAAATTGTCGTAAAAAAAACTCTAAATTTTTAATGACAACAATTCTTGTCATTAATAATCAAATTTAGAAAATATATTTCACAAAATAAAATAGTATGATGTCAAAAAGTATTTTATGACTAGGAATTAAATGCCAGGAAACTCTTACTACTCATCTACTATTTGTTGTTTATGTCAAATTCACTCTATTTATTTTTGTATTGTAAAAATATATTGATAGAACACAATAAATTCGAATATACATGTATAAATCACTTAACACAAAAAGAACATAAAAGCCATTATACAGAGTAATATAATATTAATTAATTATTTGACTAAATCCACTAAATAGGTGGCAATTTATTTGAAACAAATTAATAATTTTTTTTATAGATTTACACAAAAATATGATTATTTAAAAATACGATAAGGTGTCTATTTCAAATAATTTTGTATATGATTTTAATTTGAATCAATAGTTTTTAGTAAGCTTTTTTCTACTTCGGCTGAAACGGGCTTACCTTTTATACTTATCTCTTAATCTTGCTGTGAGAAATTAACCAAAAAAATAAAAAATTTATACAATAAATAAAAAATCACAAATACTAAAAAATTCACTTTAGCAAATGTCATCCCAAATCGAAAGCTAAGCTTATATAATTCTTTATATACGCAGACTCACAAAAAAATTGTGATTTTGAAAAAATAACAAAAATATAAAACTATAATAAATTTTCTATATTTTTGGTCTCTTGTAAATTTAATTTTATTGATTAGGAGTATTATGATATAAAGTTAGACATTAAGGTGTGCTGACGTGAAATTTTTTTTCTATAGTAATTAAGCTATGATTTTATGGTAGGGATGATATGGGAGATCAATTATATATACTTGTTATGATACTACAATACATAATAGAAAAATATAAAACAATTGAGATCTCAAATGAATGAGAAAAATGTCGATAGTAAATAAAATAAATAAAACCCTTTTCAATTTTATCTTAGTTCAAAAAATAACTCAAGAAGTACTCTTAGAAAATTTTTTTCAGTATCCATCATAATTTTTAAACCATGTATTTTTTGAAATTATAAATATTTTTTAACTAAGCAAACAACTCAACTTAGACAACTAAATTTAAGTAGTTAGGTCTACTTTTACTTCAAAAATATTATTACTTGATATTGTTGTAGTTTAAAGTCTTAAATTGAATAATAAAAAATTAAATATTTGTCACTAAACATGTAACAATTCAAGTAAATTATTGACCCAATAACTTGATTAAAAAGTATCCACATTCCAGCCAAGAAAAAAAAATCTAGGCCACATGACAAGGGCGTTGCGTCTTTAAGTGAGGATTATATTATGATACCTACCCTATCCCACATCGATAGAAGATAGAAATTATGTCTAGTATGTAAAGAACTTGTGAATTACTACTAATAATTTGAGTTTAAGTTTTTTGGACCATACTGTTAGACTTTTTTTTCAAGTTATTGAGTTAGTAATTCAGTTGGGTCATTACAAAACACAACTATACATTTTTGGTATAATAAGATTTAGTAACAAGTCAAAACATTATCACTAATAACCATCTTTAGTCACAATATTTCCTCTGTCACTAAAATGTTACTAAAACTCTGTTTGCGTCAAATTTGTTTTCCCTCCACATTCAACGATAAGATTTATGTGACAAAAAAATAATTGTCACAAAAACACATCAATACATTTTGCGAAAAAAATTTTATTGTCACAAAAAATTGGTCTAATGAGATTTAGCGACAAATTAAAAAAAATCGTCACTAATAACTACATTTTGTTGCTAAAATTGTCATTATTAAATCTCTTCTGGTGCCAAATCTCTTTTCCCACTACATACTTAGAGACGAAATTTAATTCACCAACAAAAAATTATCACAAAAAGTTGACTTATGTTTTATAGTGACAAATCATATTTTTATCACAAAATATTTATTTTTAGTAATGACTTTATGTTGGTCACAAATTTTCTTGTGACTATAAGTATATTCTTTTTTGAATAAAATTAAAGATAATCCAAATCCCTACTAATGATATGGTGAAATAAGTGGCAACAAAAATATTGATGTATCCAAAGGAAACAAAAAAAAAAAAAAAAAAAGCAAGTTACCTGACATTTTTTCAGTGAAACATGTGACGAGGAAGAGAAAATAATTGAGATGGCATGGGAATTGACAGCCTGCCATATGGAACTTGACTGGTTGGATGTGGCTCAATTGGCCAGTCTCCGTTCAAATTCAAAGGTCCGGATATTTCTCAAAAATGTAATTCCATTGATGGGCTTTAGTATGATACTTATGTGATTGATGATATCGATGAAATTGATATTTTTATATTTTTTTGGTAAAATGTATTGATTTGACCTTATAAGTGAAATCTTCGTAGATGTTTTTGTTTTTTATTTATTTATTTATAATAAATTATATTAATCTCTTTTAAAATTTATGAAAATATTAATCACTTCTTATGTAGTTTTTGAAATGTCACTAACTTTCTATTTAATTTAGTTTTTGCATCAAATTATTAAATTAGTCTTACCATCAAATTTTCGTTACTACTTAACCGAAAAACTGTTTTTTAATATATATTTTTTATCAAATAATAATATATTATTTTTTTATATAATAATAAAAAATGGTTTTTGATGAAAAACAGTTTTAATATATTATTTTTTAATAAAAAAATATACATTGA
>JAULJZ010003417.1:0-40039 GCA_032270985.1 Heliamphora pulchella | reverse complement strand
CATTGCCACATACTAGCTCAATCACACCTCACAATACCCACCAAGGACTATCTCCACAAGTCCAAACACACGACGTCTACTCCGACATCGATCACGTGAAGTCACAGGCTCCGCACACAAATTTTACTCAAGTCCTGACGATCACCAGATGACCACCGACTTTGATACCACGTCATCACCCTACAGATGTCAACATCTCCATTACTGAAGCTGTCGTGACACAGATCCGCGAGCAACAACACAACACCCAATTTCAGAGAGAAGTTCACCAAAGAGAAGCTCACTTAACTTACCTGGAATACCAAAGAATGCATTTCAGTAAACCCTCAAACCTTCATCCCTACTCAAACTTCTATCACGAACCACAATTCTCACCCAGGAGAAACATTAGGTGGCACACCATTGTTCGGGACAAGGTTTCTCACAATCGAAAATTGATCTGGCATCACAGCCACAAAGTCACCTAACTCCAGCGAGTCACCTGACTCCAGCGAGTCACTCAACCAAACACGTCACGTATACAGAACATTTCATAGGTATCCAACAACCTATATCAACCAAATCATAACTCTCATGCAACAGCACGTCACTGCACATTACTGTACAACTCAACGTCTCGCCATTAGATCACAATTACCAAGGTTACAGATCAACCTCAAATCAGACACGATCTCCATCGTCTGACAATTCAAACATGATCCTCGTGATCAAGCAAAGCGAACAGGTCGATTGACATACAACATCAACTCCAACGCAGAACACATACATCAATTCCTTGAATCCACAATAGCAGAATACTCAAACCCAAGACACCAACCAAAACTTAATTCTTACACTAAGCAATTTTCTCACTAAACTCATAACGGCCCTTCCGTTGCATATCAAGCAGTCGCGTCGATCCAAACAGGCCACGCCAACCAAGGCTTCCCAAACATCATATCCATCCTGATTCATACTTTATCATAGTCTCGGGACTACCATCCACACAAACAATAGTTATGCCGAAGCACAACACTTACCACAGTCGACAACCACTCCTCGACTCCAAGAACTCTAAGAATTTTGAGCAGCTCACAGCTCCAAATAGGACCCAAGCGAGACTCACAAAAGTCTACCAGAAACCCACCATACACATATCATAGCCGCATTGTTCTGATAAAATCTCAGCTCTGCTAAGAGCTAGAGACACAACCACATGCACACAACGGTCAATGATCCTCAACTGATCATTGCAAAGAACTCTACGTCTTAACACCAACTCCTTTATCTATCAAGAACAAACAACATCGGGAACACGACCCCTATGGTTCAACCATCACACAAACAAGCCACACTGACTAGGTTACCATGACCTATCATGTTTACCACACTCACATATACTCTTCTACGGTCTTCCACCACGGGAGAATACCAACCCCATCATGCAATTCTTTACGGTTCCCAACTGCAGGAGCAATCGAATCCCAGGTCATACACAGAGACGTTCAGATGTAGAGCGTCTCACACCACGTATCAAAGCCACAAATAATCTGACTTATAATCACCCAATCACGGTGACAAAGTCCCTGAGTCACAACTCAAAGGGTCACTCACGGGTACAAACGCACTGAGATTCCACAGTCTCAGAACACAACCAAATCTGAACCAATCAAGAACCTGGCATCTCCATCTAATCGAGATGAAACAACTTGCACCAGACAATCGTCTACAAAGCAATCGTCTACAAGAAAACTCTCTCTCTCCTTCCATCCAATGAAACCATGACCCAACCTCAGCGTACTTGGAGTACTCCTCAACACTTAGCCTCTAAGAACTCTGTAAGTCCTACCTCAAGGCCATATTAACTACAGTCACACAGCTGCTGTCAACTCTGATCACAATGCTCAGGTCATTCGCTACACCAAGCTCTCTCAGATCTCATTCACACACGTGAACACCATCCATCCGGATACCTAGTACAACGCAAACCATTGCGCCCAAAACCTCACTTCATACGGTTGTTCTTACTCACATACCTAACTCCGGCTAGGCAAACCACAATCACGTCACGGCCGAGAGCTCACTGTCCAAGGCACTACATCAAACAAAGGGAACCCAATTCTGAGACCTTTCATTTAGAGTTACTAATAACTCCCACAACCATACAGATACCTTCCGTACTTCTGCTCTCAAAGCACACACGATCAAAGGCATCGTATCCTACATTTCTCACCTATCACCCTAGGCTAGCCAAACCACACGGTACACAGCTGAACCTTATTACTCCCCGCTTCGTTCCCATGGAAAAATAACATACTCATCTATGAACCTAAGGTGGAACACAAACAATCTCCTGACATATCATACCCAGGATACGTCATCTCAGCACTAAGCCAACCACAGGAACCTGACACGGTTCCCACATGCGATCTCCTAATCACTAGGATATCGACCAAACCACAGACCTGCATTCCCGTAGGAATCTCATAGAATCGATACTCATCACAGGAACCCTTGCACATTCCCATATAGCCATAACCCGTGCTCTTCCTAGCATATCTATAACTCATACTCATTCCCATATCCTTGAGCTCACGCACTCGTAACTCAAGTCTTAAACCTCAAGGAGGTATACAATGTCCAAGGTCATCAGAACTACTCTAACTACCTACAACATGCTCAGATGCTACGCTGATTACCGTCAACATCCTGTTGATCACCATCAACATCCTGCTGACCACTCTCAACATCCTGTTGTCCTGGATATCCCCAGAACCACTCATGTTCTATTATCTCAACATACACCCGGCCGAGGATTACTACGCTCCCATCCACTATGTTCCCATCTATATCTCATCCTGAGAACATGGCTCATGCATAGCATGGTTCAAGACGTACCTAATCCATCACACGGCCAAAACCACGTACATCAAAAATCCAAAAGGAATAATCACCATCCACAATCCAAGCATAACAACTAAGATCTAGGATTTTTAACACCCCATCACCCCTACTCGCAAGGCTATCCTTAACACCACTACCACTTTCGGTAACTTACTCTCCAGAGAAGCCAGTTACCCAAGCCAAAGCCATCAACCGTGCTTCGACTACACCTGAACAAAACTCTGCTCAGACACTCAACAAACACCAACTGAGGCCATCCTCATGCGGCTAAACCCAACTCACTGTCGAGTTCCACAACATACCAAGCGATCAATGCTTAATCCATAACCTTATCTCTGCAATAATCACTGCAACCACTACAACCGAGTCACACAACTAAGACCCAAACCACGGTCTCGTCACCTCTAAGGGTGTACGGGTTATATAGAAAGAAAACATGAAACACGATAACCTAAGGTCGATCTATCATGTTATTTCTACCACATACCACATAATCATGCTGGCACATAGTCACGATGATCATGCAGACACAACACCGATACCGAGGAGAACTAACAAGAATGACGCGTCACTTTGGATAACCTACTTAGATTCCCTGCTAGAAATCACGTCTATGAAATGCGGTTCTAACTTGGCTCCCAAGTTTGTTAGTCCAAACGCCCAAAGGCAAGACTAATCAATCCTAAGGTCCAACCTCCATGCTCACATATACATGACATCAACAACTCATGTTCCAAACCCAGGCAACCAAGCACACACATATCCTCACAAGGTGACACACCCACCTCCCACAGCTCATAAGTATTCGAACCTAGAGCTCTGATACCAAGTTGTCACGCCCCAAACTCCGGGTCACGCGAAAAGCCACAGAACAACCAGAAAATTACCTAAACAAAAGGGATTTAAAAACCAGAAGACCAAACAAGGTCAAAATCTTTGTAAAAATGTACTACCGAGGGTTTATTGATTTAAAAGAGTAGCCCAAAGACTATAGTTACAGCCTAACAAGCTAACCTTTAAAAATAAAATACGTGTTTTGAATAAGAAAATCTTTTCGTTTTGAAATAAGCTTAGGCCGTTCCAAAATCTACCTCGAAGCACAAAGGTTTATGTGAAGCAAAAATCATTTGAAAATCTTGTTGGTAAACCGTTGATCCCAACAATGAAAAACGTAGTATGAAACTACGGAAAACAACAACCAACCCAAGATTCTCTCAAAAGCATTAAAACATGCATACATTCATAAGAATAGTATACGAATTACAACATGTTACGAATAAACATGAAACATATACAACAAGTATAAACTACCTATCAAGACAAAACAGACGTCTTGTCATCAGCCACCTCCGGGCACCACCGGGTCAACCTACAGGACCACGCTTGCCTGAAAAAGGTTTTACAGCAAAATCCCATACCATGAGCCGAAGCCCAATAGAAACAGATATTAAAGCTGAAAAGAAAGAAATATGCAATTATATAGTGGGAGCGAACTCGACCACGGAACCCAAAATAGTTTTCCATCCATCAGACCACCACGAATCTCAAAACGGTTTTATTTCTTAAAACCCACATTTTGTCCTCAAAAGCATGCATATCATAGAGTGGCAGCTAACTCAACCACAGAGCCAATAGATTTTACATCATAAAATCCCAAGTTTCCCATCTGACTCCCAAAACAATTTTTCCTTCACAACCAAGCATTTAAACAATGCAAAACAACATTTTTTCAATTGAAGGAAAACAGTAATGAAAACATTATTCCCTCATGGAATGTACCATCGTGAAAAAGAAGAATATGATCCTATGTACCAACTCCATCACAAGGGGACAGAGGTAACAACTATAGACTCCTGCCCATTACCTAGTTTCAGCATCACTCAAGACCTGCTAGGTAATGACAAGTTTTATACGGAGCACCATAACGAATCACTTAATTTATGGGCAACAACCCGAGAGAACTAAGCACCCAACCGTCTCAATTTACGGGGACTATCCCGAAGGACCTAAGTACCTACGCTGCGCACGTTTCTGGACTTACACCGAGGGTAACTCGTGCTAAATACACGTCATCCCGGTACATCTAGATAATCTTTTAAAAATAGAACCGTAGCTCAACTACGAAAAATATTTCCATAAAATACATTATACATGTAATTAGATCCATCCATCAACATGGAGATCAAACAAAACATTTTGAATATGTTTTTCTCTGTTTTCAACAAAAAGTTTCAAAACCTGAGGCACAACCCCAAAGGCAAGCTCCAAACCTCCAAAACATAAAATGTTGAGATTTCCAACCAAAAACCATTATTTTTCACCATTTTCAAGAACACCCTTTGAAAACCATAAAACCACGTGTCATACGATGTAATAAACCAAGAAAAGCGAAAAACATGCTTTTTATCCAAAAAATCAAAGTTTAAACATATATATGACATTTCATGTATTTTTTACCTGGTAAAAACACATATAATTACATATAACACCCTTATACAGCAGTAGGATCTAGAATCCTACCTCGTTGGATCAAAACCCGATGCCTTGAAAATCAAACCTCGATGAAACAGAATTCTGTCCAGATATATGCGAAGCCCCCAGCACCAACGCCAAGAATCCACTGTCCGAATGCTGAAAACTGAGCCTCGGGCTCATCAAAATCTAGAGAGAAGGCAGAGAGAAAACCAGATCAGAGATGAAAGTTTCCCAAAATATCTCAAAATATCTCCAAACACTAATATTTATAAGCCACGCCCAAAATATCACAGGTCAGTTGACTGGCCCCCCAATCCAGTCGACTAAAAAACCTTCTGGAAAGTTAAAATATCTCACCACATCAAGTCCAGTCGACTGAACCCTCTTGGTCAGTCGACTGAACCACCAAAAAACCCACTTAGTCAACTGAACTTACCCCTTCAGTCGACTGAAATCCTCTCTGGAATTTTCTCAAACTGTTTTCTGCAACAGAATAGGTTTTATAGCTAAAACACTTGCCAAACAAGCCTCTTTCGAACTCTAAACAAGCGTAAAACTCATACGCACATGTTGTTCTATTCCGAAGAAACAAAACCCCAACATACCAAGATCAAAGGTTAATTCAAACTCCGTCAATGCTTAAATTATTCTTAAAATAAACTGGGTTTGGGTCTCACACTTTTCTTGAACAATTCCCATTCTATCATGATGCAATGTAGTGCCCTCGTCCTGGTGTTTCTATCACAAATCTTTATAGGACATCTTAGGAAAGAAATGATTGATGTTCTCCAATCTTCCTCATCATAAGAGACATCCACGGGGAAGGCCTGTAATGCTTCTGGCCTCTTTCTAACAGAAGGTAGAATCTTTTTATGGACGGTTATTGTTTTTTGATAAATCCTAAAAGAAATCTGTAGTCCAGTGGCTGTCTGTGCCAACTCATTTACCTCTTCATTGCATCTTCTAGGGATATATGATATCATGACGTCATTGAAATCATCTATCATTTGTATAGCCATCGCATAATGCGTCATTAACTCCTCACTATGGCACTTGTATACTCATCCGCGATGGTTTACCACCAACTGTGAATCTCCTTTAATATGAAAAGAATGGATTCCCATATCTCTCAAGATTTATAATCGGATAATAACTACCTCATATTCAACCTAGTTGTTCGAACACTTGAAGGTGAATTGGAACAACATTTTTGTCTCCAATCCTGCTGGTGAAATGATAACAATCCCATATCCTGATACATTCTCTATTATGCTACCATCAAAGTGAAGTCTTAATGACACAAAGTTGATCATAGATATAGTCATTCCTATGTCCATCTTTTCTTTTACTTCTAGCCAATGGTGATCTACCAAGAAGGTAGCCAAAGCCTATCCTTTGATGGCCGTTTATGGTATATAATGAAATGAGAATTCCATTACGGCTAGAGACCTCTTGGAAAGTCGTCCTTTAAGGAAAGGCTGAGAGAGAAAATATTTAATTAAATCTATGCGACATATCAAATAAATTGATACTAGTAGCATGTAGTGCCTCAATTTTGAAGCAGCAAAATATAAGGCAAGACATAACTTATCAATTGGAGAGTACTTACATTCTATATGAGTTAGCAGTCTGCTCAAATAATATATCACCTACTCCTTTCCTACTTCATTGTCTTAGGTGAAAAGACTTCCCAACGACCTTTCTGAGGCGGAGATATAAAGCTTTATTGGTTTTACTTTAATTGGTGGGGCGAGTATTGGAGGACTACCATGATACCTTTTAATGTCGTCAAAGGCCTGCTGGTGACACGAATCCCATCTGAACTCTTCCTTTTCTAACTTCAACAATCTTGAAAATACCAAGACTTTTCCTGCCAGATTTGAAATAAACCTCTAAAGAAACTTAATCTGCCCTAAAAGCCATTGTAATTCCTTCTTACAAGCGAGTGGCCTTGCCTCCATTATTGATCTGGCCTTGTTACTATCCACCTCTATCCCTCATTGATATACAATAAACCCTAGGAAATTTATGGCTGTTACACTAAACACACACTTCAAAGGATTCATCTTTGATTGATATTTCCCAATATGTTCAAAAGCTATGACTAGATTTTCAAGATATTGAGAATACGAATCAGACTTTATTACAATATCATCAATATAAATTTTCCTAAATCTACCAATCATATCATGAAACACAGCATTCATAGCACGTTGATATGTTGCCCCTGCGTTCTTCAGGCCGAATGGCATAACAATCTATTCATACGATCCCAAGGCTCCAGAACACTTAAAAGTTGTTTTAGGTGTGTCTTCCTCCGTAAAGAAAATCTAGTTATAACTTGAATGACCGTCCATGAATGACAGGACTTTATGTTTAGCTGCACCATCTACTAACAAATATGCTACTGGTATTAGATATTCATCTTTAGGAGTAGCAAGATTGAGATTTCTGAAGTCAATACATACCCTAAGCTTGCCATTTTTCTTCACTATTGGAACAACATTTGAAAGCCACTCAACATATCAGGCTGTTCTGATAAAGCCTTCCTTTAGAAGGCTCTCTAATTCTTCCTTGACTAACAATGTAACCTCCATTGACATTCTTCTAGGCGGCTATTTAAACGGCCAATATCCTGGCTTGATTGGGAGTCTGTGCTCAACTAGCTGCCTAAATAATCTAGGCATTTTGTTGTAATCCCATGCAAAGCAATCTTTGTATCGAGTGAGGACTTGCACTAGCTCTCCTTTAACTGCCGCAGATAACAATTGACTTATAAAGACCATTCCAAGAACTTTGATTGTTCTCAGATTGATTTCTTCTAGTGGGTCTTGTACTTCGGCCTTGAGATCATCTAATTTGGCCGGAGCAGCTTCCAATTCATCCAATTGTATTTCTTCCTCGTGTAACTAGACTTCAAAAATCACTTCAGTCATATTAGCTGAAGTTTCTTCTCCTCTGTACTCAGGCCATATAATCTTTATTTAGACAAATGAACAATTAGCCTATTAAGGGTGGCCTGTAATGTAGCCACCTTTTCAATTCCTGATGGTTCTACTTCCATTAGACATTGTTTGGAGAAAAGAAGTAATTGGCCTATTCAATTTGGAAACATGGGGGCCAATTAATTGTTTGTAGATGTCTCTCAAATCTTCTATTTCCATTTTATTGGACAACATCACAGCTATTGGATAACCTTCTTTGTCTAGGCCAGTCACCTTCATGGGACCAATATCATCGTTGTACATCCTTGCCTTAACATGATTGGCTGATTCTAGGAAAAGCCTTTTGTCTTCCCAATCTACATTGATATCCTGATCTTTCTAAAATACCAGACATTGATGTAATGTTGATAGTACGACCATACAAGTATGGATCCAGTCCCTCCCTAGTAACAAATTATAAGCAGAGCGAGATTTTATTACAAAGAAGGGAGTAGTCAATGTTTTACTCCCTATAGTGAGGTTAGCAACAATAATACCTTGGGATGATATGATTCCTTTAGAAAAATTTGATATGCTTGCATTTGATGGCAACAAACTCTGCTCAGTTTTTCCAATCTTGTTGAATATAGCCCTGGGCACTAAGTTTGCAGCTGAGCCATTATCTACTAACAACCTATTGATCGGTGCTCCGTCAATATGCCCTACGATGTACAAAGGCTGGATGTACTATGTCATCTCCTTTGAAGGCCTTTTAAAAATGACGCTTTGTGTAGGTTCTCCTTCTTGAGTTTTTAGGATTAAAAGTGGATCATATTCTTTCTTAATCGGTTCTGGTAGGATTTCTACTATTCCATCATGCTCTTCAACATCTCCCGGTATGGAAGAGGGCTATCCTTCTTTAGCCATGAAGTTCTCCAGTATGATGAAAACCATGCTACAATTCATGGGCTCTTTTGCTTTATTGGAATAAGACGTCTTACTAGAACTTTGCTAATCTTGTATTGTTATTCCCTAAATCTTGCACGGCATGTATTTATATACAGGATTTTTCCAAAAGTATACCGTCCTCCTCTTATTACCTTCTAGGTGCTCGCTGGTTGCTTCTGTCATTCTGCGATCAGCCTACCTCATTCTTTGCATTCTCCGTTTCTGAGATGTAGATGGGTTCATATTTGGCTAAGGAAACTTCGGGTGAGTAACCCTCACCCATTGCCCTAGTGGAGACACTAGTGGTCTTTATGTTCTTGGTTGTCTGGGCCAGATGTTCCTTTGAAAAGTTGTTGTTATCTTTCCCCCTAGGTAATGGAGACGTTGAAAAACTGATCTCCTCTCCTTCTCTTTAGGTGGACTTCTAGGACGATCTTTCTCTCTGAATGGCTTTTCCTCCAGTATCTTTTGGGCACATCCTTTACATACATGACGTTCTTGTGAATAACTCTGTTTCCTTCTTGTTCGATTATCTCATGGTCCTACCACACTTCTGGAACTGGTATAGTTTTAAGAATCTCTTCTTCGCAATGAGTTGAATTAGCAAGTCCTCTAGTCCTTTTAGCCTCTGTTCTAGGACAACCTCTCGTATCAATGAAGACCATATTAGTAGCCAACTATGTTAGAAAAGGATCTGTGTCTACCCCCATCATTGTTTTTTTTCTTTTCATGAAACCTAAACTCTCCTTTATCTATCCTGTCTTGAATATCAATTCAGAAAGTAATACAATTATTCGTAGTATGATTCCAAGAGTTATAGTACTTACAGTATTCCTTATTCCTGAGCTCCTCTGACGGTGGAATCTTATGCCCAACCGAGAATCTGAACATCTTGTCTACAAGTAGGTGGTAAAAAATCTTGTCTGTCTTTGTTATGTCGAACGTATAAACTTTGGTAATCTTTAGGGAAGCCAAGGATCCTTGAGACTTGGTAGGTTCCACTTTGACAAAAGCCTTGCAAACATAAGGATTTTTGTTGATGATCTCTACCACAGCTACTTTAGGCTCAGAATGGGTTTTCAAATTTTTCACAGCATAATTTGGATCTCGATAGTAAATTCCTTTGGAAGCTGCCCTTTTATCCTGCTTTTCTCGCAGTACATACTCGTATCGTACAGCCTGTGCTGCTAACTCGAATAGGTCACCAAACTCCATCCCTTCAAACTTCTTTCTAAATTCGAAGTCCAGACCATTTTGGGGCAGCCTGACACATTTTGTTTCAGGAAGGACCACAATGCATTTGATTCTGGCGTTCTTGAACCTCGAAATATAAGCTTCCACTGATTCTCCTGATAACTAGTACATCCTTGGTAAGTCTGCCATCGTAACCTTTGGTTTTGTTCTGTAGAATTGTTGGTGGAATAACTCTTCTAGCTGAACCCATCCTCGAATTGAATTTGGTGGTAGATTGATATACCAAGTAAATGATGTATCAATTAAAGAATTAGCAAATAATCGTGGCCTTAGGAAATCATTATTACCTACTGTAACGACCCGGTACAAACCCTAGTTGTAACAACCCAATTGATAACGTCTCATGTAGAGATCCAGCCCAAATCCGGAGTGTTAGTGTAGGATAGTCCACAAGGCTATAGAGCACGGATGAAGTTCAAAACCCTAACTTGAATCTAAAACCCTAAGTTCGGTCTGGAAACCCCAAAAAGGTCTAAAACTCAGGCAACAAAACCTATGCACCCGGAGAGTCTCCTAACATTTTAGATGAAGTAAATATCATGAAATAATAAATTAAAAATAAAAAATCCTCATAAATAGGGTAAAATGACCGTTTTGCCTCTAATACAGCAAAAAATTTGAAAAATTTAAATTTTGACACATGGATACCCTAAATCAATGATTTAAGTACAATTAAATAGCAAAGGAAAAAATAGAATCAAAAAATTCCAAAAATACCCCTTAGTGGTCAACCACCTTGGGAAGTGTACCAAAAAGTGACTTTTTACTTTCTTTTTAGCTTTAAATGATGAAAAATATATTAAATTAAGCATTATGTTGATCCAATAGTTTTTGAACAAGTAATATATATAATAATATAGTGTTATAGGTCAACAAAAGTAAACAAATCATTATTGAAGTTCATATACAACAAATTAAGTCAAAAAGTTACATATTGCCAAAATAGCTTAATTTGACTTAAAAGACTACATCTATTTAATCAATTGCTATAAAAACTATGATAATACATGAAAATACTATATTTCTCATAAACATACTAAAATAATAGGTTTAAGTAAGAAAAGACACAAAAAAGATATATCAAATTAACTTTTAATACATTTTATTGCATAAAATGGCACAAAAACTAATACAAAACCCCTTGATTGATGTGGGGTCAGGTTTTTGTCCCCCAAACAGACCCCTAGATGTATTTCTCTTCCCCATATCTGATGTATATGCCTCAAAACTTGAACCCTCTCAAATCAACTCAAGTCTCATTTAATGAAAAAGAAGAAAAAAGTCTTTTAATGGTACCTTTTTGTCCCCTCCATGTTCCCTAACCTTTGCCTATATAAACAAAGCCAAACACCCTCTTCTTTCCTTCATAATTTTGTGCATATAGAGAGAGAAAGGCTTGGTTGAGTGTTCTTGAAGTATTATACAAGTTTGAGGGAGAAAAAGAAGGAGAAGGAGAATAAGGAGCCAAAGAGAAGCAAGAGATGTTTTCCTAAAGCTAAGTCTTTCCATCCTACTACCCTTGAGCCCTCTAAACAAGTAAGTAAAACTTTTAAACCTTATGTCTAATATCCCTCAAAATATCCCCCAACACATCCCTTTAAACACTCTAAAAGTTGAGAACCAAAATCAAACCAAAAAGGCGTCGTAGTTTGAAATTAGGGACTACTATGTTTGTGGGTGATATGAGAAGTTGTTGTATACAGTTATCTTTGAGTTTGATGACTTGTAAGTGTTCTAGAGCCTTGATATTAAAGTCTAAAATACAAGCATATAAAGAAATGAAACAAAAACTTAACATGACATAAGTAGAGGACTTGGACCCTATGAGACTTGACTTTTTAGAACATAGATATTTCTTCCCTGAACTTTGGAACAACATAATTCCATGTAGAAAATTGATCTAAGCATGTTCTTTATGTCTAGATTTATATTTTGGTGTTATCTTTCATCCAAAGTTGGTTTCAACTCATTTTCATAAATAGAACTCGAGGTATTACAATTTTACCAAAGTGTGTCATTTTCCAACTAGTCAACGCTACTGACTTGGAAACCGTAGTTTAAAGTGAGATATGAACTTTGGTCAAAACATGAAAGTTGTAGATAACATATATATCTATCTGCAGACCAAAATTACGTGCACACTATTGAGATTTGGTAGGTCAAAATCCCTTTGAAAGTCTCTATTGAGTTTCATCCCTCAAGGGAAACTTCTATCACATATTTTTGTGTAGCCCAAAACCCATATTTTTGTGTAGCCCAAAACTCATATTTTTAATGACCTATTCCACATGTGGTCTACATGAACATTGTAGCTAACGTATTGAAGTATGTTTTGCCCAAAACTCAAACCTTAAATCCTTGGGATAATACCCAAAAACCATTTCAAACCCTCTGTCCAAAACTGGCTCTGCTGAGTTTTGGCGGCTGACAGAACCTATTTTCTAAAATGGCCAAAAAGTTTAACTTGTTCCAAGCAACTAACCTTAGCTCTAAACATGAAACTTGTAGGGGACTTGTTGAAATAGAACATACTAAATAATGTGCTCATTTGGACTTGATATGATATCCCAAAACTGAGATCAATAGAAGCATATTTTTGGTAAAATCTTAAGAAAAGTGCTGAACCATTTTTTCTTAGGATATTTTGTTCACCGATTTTCCTTAGGTTTTGGCCTTAGTGTTAAACATGAGAGTTGTAGAAAATATTTTTATCTAAATGGTGTATAAAAATCATAGCTTTATTCCATGTCTAGATACCACAAAACCTTGTCAGCTCTTTTAATTTTATACTTGACTTTTGGCCTTAAAATTTGTTAAGTGTATGTTTGAGTACCTTGTTGTGAGACCCAAGTTCTATATGATTTTTTATTTGAATTAGTTAATTAGTGTTTCTAAGTGAAAGTATGATGATTTAGAACTCATACGATCATGTTGTATCATATCTAGAAAATTGTAGCCTGTGCTTCACATAATTGTACCTTATGCTTTGTGAATTTTACCATGAATCTTGCCATGCTAGTTGATGCCATGCTATAGATGGTTGTATTTGAGATTCATATAATTTATTGTTGACATTATCACTTGCATCCAAGCATATTGGAGTCCATCTGTGTAAAACATTGTTGGGATGGGCTATATTGAGATTGTCGTTCTTGATTATAAGTCTAGGGCATCCTTGGTTGCCATTTTCATAAATATTTTGTGATATATTCCTCTTGTACACCCTGGGTACATTCTCAGTGTTTGAAATGGTTTATCATGAATACTATTAGTCACCATGGGTTCGTCACTAGCACTTTGGTTTTGATGTCTTTGTGATTTCATCGTTCCTTGAGTTATGATACGGGTAAATTGGGTAATTTCAGAGAGAACCCAATTATTACGGACCTAAACCCAATTGCTAACATATTTTTAAGGGTAATTTTGGAGAGACCCTAATTTGGTGGACCTAATCCCACTGCGGTGGTAACATCGAAGAGAGCCCAATTATAGCGGTCCTAAATCCCTCATTTTGGTACTTTGTATAATGTGAAATTTCTCGTGAATTCTTTTAGACTTTGAGTTAACGCCAAACGAGCATCTTGGTTCTTAAGGTGGGATTGTTGCGCATTGTTATTTTGATTATTCCGTTGGCCCGGATAAGGATGGATGATTATTTTGGTTGGCCCACCCTCACACCATTGCCATTGAGTAAAACAGCTGTGGCATGACACCCGGCGACGCGGTTACTATTTTCCATGAGGCGAGGAAAGGTTTGGTGATCAAATTCCCATGAAAGTCTACTCTGGAGATTCCCAGCGTGGAATTCCTGTTATAATCTGGGTGCATGTTGGGTTAGGCATCTGCATTTCATATACGGCACCTCATATGCACACGTTTATTGACTTATCTGCTATCCTGTCATAAATTTGTCTATCTCCTTGACTATAAACTGCACTGGGTGTTATACGGTATGTGTTGTGGTGAATTTTGTGCTATGAGATTAGTTAGAAGGTTTGAGTGTTTTGCTTCTGGGTCTTAGCTCAAGGCATTCGTGCCACAGGTGAGGAGCAGTTCTTGGAGGAAGTCATCCAGAGAGAGAAGAAGAGTTTGAAGAACAGGGTGAGTTTCAAGAACACATGAATTTCGCTAATGCATTCTGAGGAGTCAAGACCTCTGCTTTTGTTCTTATATTCAGTTCTCTCGTGCTTAATGTAATTTTTTAAATTTCTTAGTGAAACTGTAATAGTTATGTACTTTTGAACGGTTCAGAACTTTTTTATGATGTAATAGCTAACGTATGTAAATATCAATGAATGGCTAGAATATCTTTTTATTTATATTTATATATATCCCGACGTGCCCGGAGGACGGGACGTCACAGTTGGTATCAGAGCTTAGGTTTAGTGAACCTTCAGATCCTAGGTTATGGGAAACCATGCGTTCTGTCGCGTAGAAGCTCTATAGGATGCGTTGTATTAATAATAATTATCATATATACATTATAAGAACTAAAATCTTCTACGCCTGAGTCTTATAGAAAGTCGTATTAGGACATTACCGGGATCAAAAGTAGCAAGAAATCTACATGCAAAAGACGAGTACGGGCATCGAGATCGAAGGATCGGAGATTCATGCGACGAGTTATCTAATTTTAAGTGGGGTAGACAAGAGTACGCACTTAGAGAACTTTTAGATATCACCTCGAGAGACATTGTTAAAACCCCGCTACTTCATCCTTATTAGTCCTTTTCTCATTTACCCCAATCTCCAATGTCAACTTTTTGAAGTTCTTTTATATGTCCTTCCTTCTTATATCATCAGTCCCCAATGGTACCATCAAGTGTTGTTCGTCGGTAACTCTTATGCACTTAAGTCTTGTTGATAATCCTATTAGAAATTCAATCCTAGAAAGTACCTTTGTCCTCAAGTTTTCATGCCTTGATAGTAACTAGTATTCGCATTTGATTCTCCTCCAATTCGAGTAATCATTCGTAAACTAACTCTTCTCTTATAGAACCTGATATCAATTCTTTGTTAATTACCCATTCCAAACATTCAACATTGATAAAATCTTTTACCATCATTCACTTCTCTCGATCTTGAAACCACAATCTGTTGCAATGATTTTGTGAAATTCTTCGTACACTCTTGAAATCTCTATTAGGGAAGTAGAATTCGTTACTTGAATTGAAGTACATTAGGCCGATGTAACTTCAGGGCAAATATCTAGTTTGGCTGCCCCTTTTACTTAAACATCTCTTTTATCATAAACTAATTGTACTGGACTAGTTTCGGGGACACTTGTTTAAAGTATTGTCCACTATCCTCCTCTTATTTCTCCTACATTTGAACCCCAAATTACCACTCAAATTGTGTCAATGGTAATTACCTTAACCGTGACCATTTAACCTCACCCAACCTATCTTTGAACCACCTGGGTTCCACCCTATGATGTTCTAACCCCACGAATCTTTTTGACTGTCGACCTTCAAAACTTGCCCCATAGATCTATAAGTAATAACGATCGTCAGGATATTACGTCATTAGGCCTTAGTGCTTTCACGGGAAACTGAGACGATGCACGAAAACCACTTAACACCTCTTCAAAGCGTGAAGCAGATATCTTCTTGATGTCACGGCTTAGAATATCTTTCAACGTCTGCGTTTAGCAAAGTTTTGAAGATGAAGACTCCCATTTGTAAATGGTTAAGGGCTTATTCAACTAACTATATCTTTTCAAAGGTCCCGATAAATAAGAACTATGCCATCAGCAATCTAAAGTCAGAAACGACAACTTCACACCAAAGGATTCGCGACACCACCATATAGAAAATTAAGATTTTCCTAAGACTAGATCATAGTTGACCCACCTATTTTGATAAATCAAGAAGCAAAAGATTCATACTGGTAGTAAGATAGTGAAAACCAAGAAATAGCCTCGAAACTCATGATAACCTTAGTACGCTAGCAAATGAGGTACATCTATATACATTGATATTCACGCCAATCTTTCCACTAAAGTGTTTGAGTCAAGATTTTTGCCATCACTATCAAAGAACGAAGAATCATGATTACAACAATGAACGTTTGAAGCCTGATGAAAAATTAACCACCAAGTCATAATGGATCACATGACTAGGTAATTACCATAACTATACCTTTTACCATGTTCATTTTACCCTAGAATGACCAACCGCCTGAGAAAACGATCCAGTTATTGGAAGAGACTTTCAAACCTAATGTTCTAGAACATTAAGAACATACGGTAGAGGCCAAGAGAAATGGAGCAACCTTTGGAAAGACTAGAGAGAAAATGGAAGCATATGATTACAGACTTCGTCATCAGAATTATCAAGATCACCTCAAAGACCGGTAACTTTTTAGTTAAACAATTCAAGGAATAGGGTGCCAAGGAGTTTGTGGAAATAGTGAGTCCCAATGACGTTGAAGATTGTTTGAAGGGTGGAGTGCGCATTTTAGACAGACCAAGTTATTCACATGATAGGTTCTTAAAGTATCAGTTTGTATTCGTTTGGCGTCTAGATTGTATAACTCTTATAGAGTTAGTATTCGATTTCTGTTGCGGTATCAGTGTGAGTCGTAAGGAAGTTGTTTTCGAAAACCTTTTGTGATGTGACCCGTTAGAGTAAGTTTGTTTGGAATGATAAGTAGATGTTACTGGAATAGAGAAGGAATTTTCTTATGGGATCGTGTGAACTCTATGTATGAGAAGTTAGAGGGTGACATAATTTTGTTGTTTTTGGTGGAGTTGTGTAGCAGCTTAATGTGAGTACGTGGGAGGAATAAGTGTTTGGATGAGAAAAGTGAAAGCGTAAGTGAGACTATACAAATTCATGGGTATGGTTTTTATATTTAGCCTTGAGTGAATCGAGTGTCTTGGTAGAATGTGGGTAAGATAAAATAATTAAAGTACGAAAATGATTCTTGGCACGGTTGTGTGGCAAAAAATGTGTGAAGGGATTGAGTGACGATGGTAAGAGATTTTAAAATCAGGAGTTAGTACTGTTCAGTCAAAGAATTGTAGGGTGGATGGTACGTACGTGAAAAAAATATGTGGCGAGGTTGTGACTAGATTCATATGGGTAAGCATATACCTGGGAAGCATTTAGTCTGTGTGATATGTTTAGACCTAGTGACTCATTAGATTCAAGTGGCGGTATTAACTTGATGGTCGTAAGGCTAGAGTGGTTCAACACAAAGTGGTAATGTGATTTCAAGTGAGTAATCATTAGTCGACCGGAAAGTAGTCTTCGATGTACGCTTCAATATGACAATGAGCTGGTTTTTCGGTAGAGTGGCAGTCATTCTAGACAAAAGTGGAGAATGTTTGAAATCAGTTTTGGTAGTGGGCTAGTTTAGAGACATATGATCGCTTGTGGAAGTCGTACTCGATGTAAGTTGTGTTTTGGAGCCAACGTGTTCTCAATAATAGACTGGGGTCATGATACCAAAAATGGAAAGTGCAGGAGTCAAATATACCAAAGACTGCCTTTAGGACTCATTACGAGCATTATGAATTTGAGGTGATGCCTTTCGGGTTAACGAATGTACCTACTGTGTCTATGGACCTAATGGATCGAGTGTTCAAAAGCTTTCTAAACCAATTTGTAATTGTGTTGATAAACGATATTCGATTTTATTCTCGGAGTGAAGAGGAACATAGGGAACATTTGAAGATTCTTTGTAGATCTTAAGAAAGCACAAGTTGTATACAAAATTTGGTAAGTATGAGTTTTAGTTGGACTGGATGGTGTTTTTAGATCATATTATATCTGGAGAAGAAATTCAAGTGGACCCAACAGAAGTAGAAGCAACAGTTAATGGGAAGAGGCCAACTAGCGTGATAGAGATACAAACCTTTTGGGGGTAGCTGGTTATGTGATATGATCCTTGAAGAGTTGATAGTAATCAGTTTAAGATGTTAGTAGGACAAAATAACCATTACTCTAAGTGCTGAACATATGGGCCCGGCCTTATCCACACCCTCAATAGAGAACAAATCAAGTAAATAGGACACAATTTTGGAGAACAAGAAGGCACAATGTTAGTAAATCATCCTTAACCTTCCATACAATGAAGTACAGGGCAAAATTTTGGGGACGAATTTTCTTTAAGGGGGTAGTTTGTAACGACCCGGTATAAACCCTAATTGTAACAATCCGATTGATAACATCTCATGTAGAGACCCAGCCCAAACCCTGAGTGTTAGTGTAGGATAGTCCACAAGGTTATAGAGCACATATGAAGTTCAAATCCCTAACTCGAATCGAAAACCCTAAGTTTGGTCGAGAAACCCCAAAAAGGTCTAAAACTCAGGCAACAAAACCTAAGCACCCGGAGAATCTCCTAACATTCTAGATGAAGTAAATATCATGAAATAATGAATTAAAAATAAAAAATTCTCATAAATAAGGTAAAATGACCGTTTTGCCCCTAATACAGTAAAAAGTCACACTCAAATTTTGACACATAAATACCCTAAATTAAGAATTTAAGTACAATTAAGTAGCAAAAGATAAAATAACATCAAAAAATTCCAAATATACCCCTTAGTAGCCGACCACCTTGGGAAGTGTTCTAAAAGGTGACTTTTTGCATTCTTTTTAGCTTTAAATGATGAGAAATGTATTAAATTAAGTATTATGATGATCCAATAGTTGTTGAAAAGGTAATATACATAATAATATAGTGTTATAGGTCAATAAAAGTAAACAAATCATTATTGAAGTTCATACACAACAAATTAAGTCAAAAAGTCACATATTATCAAAATAGCTTAATTTGACTTAAAAGACTAAATCTATTTAATCAATTGTTATGAAAACTATGATAATACATAGAAATACTATATTTCTCATAAACATACTAAAATAATAGGTCTCAGTAAGAATGAACACCCAAAAGATACATCAAATTAACTTTTAATGCATTTTCTTGCACAAAAGTGCACGAAAATCAATGCAAAACTCCTTGATTGATGTGGGGTCAGGTTTTTGTCCCCCAAACAGCCTCCAAGATGTATTTTTCTTCCGCATATCTAATGTATATGCCTCAAAACTTGAACCCTCTCAAATCAACTCAAGTCTCATTTAATGAAAAAGAAGAAAAAGTCTTTGAATGGTACCTTTTTGTCCCATCCATGTTCCCTAGCCTTTGCTTATATAAACCAAGCCAAACACCATCTTCTTCCCTTCATAATTTCATGCATATAGAGAGAGAAAGTCTTGGTTGAGTGTTCTTGAAGTATTATACAAGTTTGAGGGAGAAAAAGAAGGAGAAGGAGAATAAGGAGCTAAGGAGAAGCAAGAGGTGCTTTTCTAAAGCTAAGTCTTTCCATCCTACCACCCTTGAGCCCTCTAAACAAGTAAGTAAAACTTTTAAACCTTATGTCTAATATCCCTCAGATTATCCCCCAACACATGCCTTTAAATACTCTAAGAATCGAGAACCGAAATCAAACCGAAAAGGCATCATTTTTTGAAATTAGGGGTTGTTATGTTTGTGGGTGATATGGGATATTGTTGTATGTAGTTATCTTTGAGTTTGATGACTTCTAAGTATTCTGGAGCCTTGATATTAAAGTCTAAAACACAAGCATGCAAAGAAATGGAACAAAAACTTGACATGACATAAGTAGAGGACTTGGACCCTAAGAGACTTGATTTTTTAGAACATAGATGTTTCTTCCCTGAACTTTGGAACCACATAACTCAATGTAGAAAATTGATCTAAGCATGTTCTCTATCTCCAGATTTAGATTGTTGTGTTATCTTTCATGCAAAGTTGGTTTCAACTCATTTGCATTAGTAAAACTCGAGATATTGCTATTTTACCAAAGTGTGTTATTTTCAGACCAATCAAGACTACTGACTTGGAAACCCTAGTTTAAAGTGAGATCCAAACTTTGGATAAAACATGAAAGTTATAGATAACATGTATATATCTATCTGTCCACCAAAACTACGCACACAATATTGAGTTTTGATAGGTCAAAAGCCCTTTGAAAATCTCTGTTGAGTTTCAACCCTCAAGGGACACTTCTGTCACATATTTTTATGTAGCCCAAAACCCCTATTTCTAATGACCTATTCCAAAAGTCATCCACGTGAACATTGTAGCTAACGTATTGAAGTATATTATCCCCAAACATCAGACCTTATAGCCTTGGAATAATACCCCAAAATCATTTCAAACCCTCTGTCCAAAATCGGCTCTACTGAGTTTTGGCAGCTGACAGAACCTATTTTCTAAAATGCCCAAAAAATTCTAACTTGTTCCAAATAAATACCCTTTTCTCTAAACATGAAACTTGCGGCGGGCTTTTTGAAATAGAACATACTAAACAATGGGCTCATTTGGACTTGATATGATACCCCAAAATCGAGACCAACAGAAGCATGTTTTTGGTAAAATCTTAAGATAAGTGCTGAACTGTTTTTGCTTACGATGTTTTGTTCACCTCTTTGCCTTAGGTTTTGGCCTAAGACTATTAGGGTTGGTATACTGAAAATTATATTTTTGGTATTTAATTTTTTTAATAAAATTAATTTTCTATTTTATGAGAATCTTTATGAGCAATGTATGCATATAATTTCTTTGTTATGCATAGATGTCTAATATTCTGTATAGTACTTAACCTGGTGTGTAGAGTACGGATTACACACAGAAGATTAGATTTTAGATTCTTACAGAATATAAGTTTTATGTTCACAGTTTAGATAAAAATGAATATACCATCGGTATGATTGTAGTACAGAGTTTTAGTAGGTATGTCTTGGTTACGGGGAATAAATAATAACGTTGTCTATTGTTCCGACTCTTTATGCTAGTACACTTTGTGTGTATTGAACGGGACATTTGGGGTAATTAATTTTATACTGACTATATAAATTAATTCACACCCCAAAATTATTATAAATAGTGCTTATCCTCTTAATTCTGAAATAATTATTGATTTATATATATTTTATATTCGTTATTTTGATTCATTAGAGGATGTGATGTTATATGGGTTTATATTCCTGGTGAGTTAGATAGCGATATTATTTATATGGCAAATATTAATTATTACTAGAATTCACGTTCCAAAAAATTGGGATTGACGATACCCCTTTAAGGATGCTTATAAGTTTTGACCGGGCCAAACTCTACAGGTAGATTTAATTATCCGGTAGTCAAATAAGTTAAGTGGAAGGGCTTATAGAATATCAAGATACCGATTAAATTAAATTGTCAGTAATTAAATTTAAGTCGCGGGTATCGAAAATCTTAACGTGGGGAGAAATGCTAAGCATTTAATAACAGGAGTTCAATGCAAGAAGGTCTTGAGATTATGGGTCAGAGTGCAATTATAGTTCTTTAGTGGTGTGAACTGTAATTCAGTGTTCTATGAAAATTACAGAAGCCACTGCATGCCTTTTCATAACTATAGAAAGCTCTAGTAGGTGTTTGTATTCCACTGGAAGTCTAACTCATAATTACTCCTCAGGTCCCTGTTGTAGCCCTATATATATGCGGGTAGTCTGAACCAGCTTTTTAATGATTTTATATCATTATTATTATATTATTTTTTTCTTTTAAGACTTAAATATATCGGGGTTCTGCCGGTACGAGTTGTCGAAGGATCGTAGCTCACACTACATTCGAGGATCGCATAACGGAATATAGTAGAAGATCCGATAGGAGTTTCAACTCGGAATCGAATCGTAGTTGAAGAATCGATCGACAAAATGTATTCTTCTAAATTAACTTTGGTTGCACGAGTTTTATTTTGATCGTTCTTCATCAAAAGTTTTATCCAGAGCCCGTTTCGGCATTTGCCCGTCCAGTTAATTTTTTACCGAAAATCATTTGAAAAAATAATGATCTTGGCCGTATTGCCTCCAACAAATTGGTATCAGAGCCGTTTTGTTTTTTGTTTACGGTTATCGGGGATGAGTAGATTTAGAACTATTGCTAACTTTGTTTTGTAGGCGTTCTAATCCTGATTTTATGATCATCATTTATTTTCATATTTGGTTGAATGCGTAGATGATAATTTAAATTTAATTATTATTTTTTTTAACCACGAGGGTTGATCATGGTACATTAATTGTGAGCCTTCGGGACATAAGATCGATGTAATAGCTAACTTTATATTTTTAAATATCTGTTTAGATTATTTAAGAACAGGTTGAACATGTCCAAAAACACAAAGAATGGAGGCGGCACTGGCGTTTGGATTTTTACGGGCCACAGATCGCGGTAAGTTTTAATGGGTTTAAACTATTTTTTTGGTGAGTTTTTTTGCAGTATTTATGTATAAAAATAGTATAAAAACCAAGTCAAAAACAGTAAGGAAAAATCACCAATATAACCCGGTTCCAGCGGCTTTGCCGGCGACGATTCGGAGGCGAATTTTATGATTTTTCAGGCCGTTTTTTGACTATTTTTTGGGAAATTTTTTAAACATAAAATAGCACTAAAATATACCTTAAAATACTGTCAAAAATTGGAAAAATAACTCGGCCAAAGAATGCATTAAAAAAAAGAAAAAAACTGCAGCGGTTTTTTCTAGCGGCGGCGACGCTACAACAGCAGCTTCCAGGCTGTTTTTCAATAGTTTTTTGGGCTGTTTTCGAGAACAATTTTTTAAATAAAGATAGTACTTTTTGAGAGCTTTCTTTTGATATAAATTACATCGAAAACAGAGTTCAGATGAGGTCAGAATGGCCTCGGGAAGTTGGCGGTTAAAGGCGGCGGCGATGGTGAGCGGCGGCAGTCCATTTCAGGTGGTTTTTCAGCTGTTTTTCGAGCTGTTTTTTAGTATATTTTTTCATAGAAAAATAGTACTTTTTGAAAGCTTTCTTTTGATATAAAGTACGTCGAAAACCGAGTTCGGAAAGAGGTCGAAAAAGTCTCGGGAAGTTGGCGGTGCAGTGCTGTGGCGGGCAGCAGCATTTTTGAGGTTCGGGCCATTTTCTAGCAGATTTTTGGACAAAAAAAACTCATATTTCAAGAGCTTTCCAATGATATAAAGCTTGTCAAAAATGGAGCTCGGATGAAACGGCAGAAGACATCTAAAGGCGGCGCTGGTGTTGGTCCGATGACTTTCTCTATCCCAGGGCTAGTTTAATGTATATTCTGATATATACAAAACTTATATGATATATATTGATATATTAGATAATATGAAAGAGTTCTGATGCAAACAGGATACAAGAAGTTGATTAAAATTGAACTGTTGAAGCATATCTTTGAACAGGAGACTGAAACTCTTTAAAGTTTCAATTCGATCATAAAACCGGGATTATATTTATCTTGCATTTAATTTTTTTTATGTTAATTGTGTAGATGATAGATATTGATTTTATTTATCCTGTTATTTTAATTAATTCAAAATTTTGATTTTAATTAAAATATTTTGTAATAAAAAAATAAAATTAAGTTTTTTTAATTAATTAATTTTAATTAAATAGAAAAACTTTAGATATTTTATTTTTTACAGAATATTACGTTTAAAATGATTTTTTTTAAATTGGATATCTTGGAAAAATGTGAGAATTAATTTCAGATTTTGAATTAATTAAATGAAAAAAATATTTATTCAAAATAAATTATTATTTTTTGAAAAATGTGGAACAGAAAATAAAATAAATAAATACCTTTAATCACTACCTTAGCGAAAAATTGGAGAAAAAACTGTGCATTTATTAAATTTTATTTGTTACTCATTTAAACACGAAAAGATAGTTTGATAAATCAGAATATTTGGAATCGTATACACGGAAAGATATTTGATTCTTTCAGATCATGTGGTTTTTGAAATTAATAAATTTATTTTAATTAAATGAATTTTTTTAACCCTCAAAAATATTTTAAAAATCTAAGTGGGAGAGAATTTATTCACAGATAAATTATGCGGTTTCTATCACCAGTTTTTAGGCAATACAATTAAATCCTGCGTGTTGGCAGTAATGCCTTCCTTCCCAACGAATAGATTAATTGCGGTATCGCCAATACAAACCTCTTTTAGGAATAATTTTGGATAATTGTTAGTGTGGATCACTTCTCCAACTGAAGGGTTCATTGCAAAGTGATTAATTTGTGATTAGGTGATGGTTAATACTTAGCTGTATATAATAGTATCATCTCCAACTGAGTCACTGCTATTGCATATTGGACCGAAACTATATCAGCAACTTAATTTTACTTGGTATAGTCAGTTACCTGGATAGTAAAATTAAAACGAATTGGCATATCTAGTCTTATGAAGAATAGTAAACGTCCTCCCAACGAGGCATGCTATTCTCAGGCTACCAGGCTGCTTACGAATTAATTTTAAAATGGTAGAGGGAACCAAATTAAAATGAATTCAAAATTTTACTTATCATAATTAACGATTTTTTAATTATGTGATTCTCAGAATTAAAGTGGATTTCAACCCACTCGGTTCAATACTCAAAGAAAACAAACTTATAGAACCAAATTTTGTTAACTGAAAATGTAACTTGGATATAGCTTTAACTACAAATGGTATTCCTTCAATACCAGAAAATGTTATTGTTTCTGAAAAAGGTTCTTTCTCTGAGCCGAAAGGCATGAAAAAGAAAAAGATCCAGAAATAGAGAGACAATTTTCATGGTAGTTAGTGGGCCATGGATTTGTGTGAAAAAGTCAAAAGGCAGAAGTTTTCACTACAACCAGACCCGGCACTAGAAAAAGTTATGTCCAGATTTCTCAAAAGGCAGAACAAATAAGGTAATTTCTGTTCACTGGTTGTGGAAACATGTTTAGTAGTGTTATCTACCAGTACCTGGTGTGTAGATACGGGAGCCACTAATCATGTCTGCAATTCATTGCAGGGGTTCTAAGAAATCCGACAACTTAGTGATAGGGAGATTTATCTGCATATGGACAATAATATAATGGTAACAGCAGTTGTAGTAGGAGATGTCACTCTCAGTTTTGGTAGAGATCGGATTTTAATATTGAGAGATTGTCTTTATGTATCTGCCATTAGAAGGAACTTAGTTTTCGTTTTTGAATTGGCTAAAAATGGATATTTGGTTTACTTTAATAACTCTGTGGTTAATAAGGATAATAAATGGGTTATCTATTTTGGTGCATTGGTGGATGATCTTTATATTATTACTCTTATCTCTCCTACACTGCAACTAACTGAAATGAATAATACATCTATATTACCATATAAGAGAAAGTTTTATTTTTTAATGAACCAAACGTTTCTTTGGTACTTACGCTTAGGTCATATTAATCTAAAAAGGATAAATAGACTAGTAGCAGATGTACCTTTGAGTTCATTAGAAGTGGAGGCACTTCCAATCTGTGAATCTTGCTTAGAGGGTAAGATGACCAAGAGACCCCTTTCGGCCAAAGACTATAGAGCTAAAGAACCGTTGGAGCTGGTTCATTCTGATGTATGTGGTTCTATGACAATCCGAGCTAAAAGTGGCTTTGAGTACTTCGTCAGCTTCATTGATGGCTACTCAAGGTATGAATACTTTTACTCGATGTACCGTAAGTCTGAATACTTTGAAAAATTCAAAGAATTCAAGGCGGAGGCGGAGAAATGTCTGGGTAAAAGTATCAAATCACTACAATCCGACCGTGGTGGGAAATACCTCTTTAGAGAGTTTAAAGACTAATTGTCATCAGAGGGGATTGCATCCCAGTTAACTGCATCTATGCAGAATGGTGTAGCAAAAAGAAGGAATAGGACTCTTCTGGAGATGCTAAAGTCAATGATGAGTTATTCATGTTTACTCGAATCGTTTTGGGGTATCCCATGGGAATAAAGGGTGGCCTATTTTATAATTCTAAGGATCAAAAGGTCATTGTTAGCACCAAATACTCGATTCTTGGAAGATAATTATATTATGGATCACAGGCCCAATAGCAAAATTGTTCTAGAAGAACTGAGAAAAAATACCAGTAGAACGGAAGAGAACCATAAGTCACTGATATTCCATTACCTTATCGTAGTGGGAGGATTATTGTGATAAGTGCAAATCAAGAACAGGGTGCTGATGCACAGGGTTTAGATTCTACACAACATGTTACTACTAGCACACAGACACATGTAGTGCCTCGTCATGGTGGGAGGATTGTTCATCAACCTGATCGGTATTTATTCTTGGGAGAGTCTTTTGACATGATCTCGATAAAACTGGATACCGAGCCCTGTAACTACAATGAAGTACTAAAAGGCAAAGATGCAGATCTTTGGCAAAGGTCTATGAATTCAAAAATAGAATCTATGTATTCCAATCAGGTCTAGGAACTTGTAAAACCACCCAAAGAGATAAAATCCATTGGATGCAAGTGGATCTATAAGAGAAAGAGAGGAGTAGACGGGAAGGTTAAAACCTTCAAAGCTAGGCTTGTTGTTAAAGGGTTTACTTAGAAAGAAGGGATCGACTGTGAGAGGAAACCTTTTCGCTGGTAACCATGCTTAAGTCTATCCGAATTCTCTTATCCATTACTGCACATTTTGATTATGAAATCTGGCAAATGGACGTTAAGACAGCTTTCCTTAACGGGAGTCTTGACGCGTGTATCTGTATGATACAACCAGACGAATTCATTGCAAAGGGCCAAGAGCACATTTTGTGCAAGCTTAAAAGATCCATTTATGGACTTAAGCAGGCATCGAGATCTTGGAACACTCGATTTGATCAAGCTATAAAGTCTTATGATTTTAATCAAAGTCCAGATGAGTCTTGTGTGTACAAAAAGCGTGACGAAAGCGTGGTGATCTTCCTAGTACTTTATGTAGACGATATCCTGCTCATCGAAAATGATGTGGGGGCATTATCTATGGTTAAAGTATGGTTATCTGGGTAATTTGATATGAAGAACTTGGGAGAAGCCAGTCACATCCTTGGGATCAAGCTTGTGCGAGATCAGAAATAAAGAATGTTGGGCTTATCACAAGCAAAACATATTGATGACATCCTTACTCATTTTAGCATGCAGGATTCCAAGAAATGGTTTCTTCCTTTCTGGCATAGAAACACTCTATCGAAGGATCAGTGTCTTCAGACACCTAATGAGATAGAGAAGATGAAGGCGGTTCCTTATGCTACGGCAGTAGGAAGCCTCATGTATGCTATACTTTGCACTAGACCCAACATCTGTTTTGTTGTTGGCATGGTTAGAAGATATCAGTCTAACCCAGGGCAGGAGCATTGGACTGTGGTAAAGAATATATAATCAAGTAGCTAAAAAGGACTAAGGAATATATGTTGATTAACCAGGCAGATAGTCTAGTACTTTCAGGGTATACAGACTCAAATTTTCAGTCAGACATAGAGCTTGAATCAGGAGACAACCTTGTAGATCCTTTACGAAGAGTTTACCAGCTAAGACTTTTGATAGTCATGTAGAGGGCATGGCAGTCAGATGTATAGCAGCATGGTTTTGAGTATAAGTGGGAGATTGATATGGTAGGTATACTGAAAACCATATTTTTAGTATTTAATTTTTTTTAATAAAATTAATTTTTCATTTTATGAGAATCTTTATGAGCAATGTATGTATATAACTTCTTTGTTATGCATGGATGTTCAATATTTTGTATAGTATTTAATTTGATGTGTAGAGTACGACTTACACATAAAAGAACCAATTTTAGGTTCTTACAGAATATAAGTTTTATGTTCACAGTTTAGATGGAAATGGGTATACCATCGGTACGACTGTAGCACAGAGTTTTAGTAGGCCTGCCTTGGTTACGGAAAACAGATAATAGCGTTGTCTATTATTCCGACTCTCTGTACAGTACACTTTATGTACATTGAACGGGATATTTAGGGTAATTAATTTTGTACTGATTATATAAATTAATTCACACCCCAAGATTATTATGAATAGTGCTTATCCTCTTAATCCTGAAATAATTATTAATTTGCATATATTTAATATTTCTTATTTTGATTCATTAGAGGATGCGATTTTAAATGGGTTTATATTTTCGGTGAGTTGAATAGCAGTATTATTTATATGAAAAATATTATTATTAACGGAATTCATGTCCCGAAAAATCAGGATTGACGATGCCCCCTTAATGATGCATATAAGTTTTGACCAGGCCAAACTCTACAGATGGATTTAATTATCCGGCGGTCAAATAAATTAAGGGGAAGAGCTTAAGGAATTTCAAGATGCCGATTAAATTAAATTGTCAGTAATTAAATTTAATTAGCAGGTATCGGGAATCTTAACGTGAGGAGAAATGGTAAGCATTTAATAACAGGAGCTCAATGCAAGAAAATCTTGAGATTATGGGCCAGAGTGCAATTATAGTTCTTTAGTGGTGTGAACTCTAATTCAGTATCTTATGAAAATTGCAAAAATCGTTGCATGTCTTTCCATAATTGTAGAAATCTCTAGTAGGTGTCTGTGTTCCATTGGAAGTCTAACTCATAATTACTCTCCAGGTCCCTGCTGTAGCCCTATATATATGCGGGTAGGCTGAACTAGTTTTTTGATGATTTTATATATCATTATTATTATGATATTATTTTTCTCTTTTAAGACTTAAATATATCAGGGTTCTGTCGGTACGAGTTCTCGAAGGATCGTAGCACACACTACATCCGAGGATCGCGTAAGAGAATACAGGAGAATATTTAATAAGAGCTTCAACTCGAAATCAAATCGTAGTTGAAGAATCGATCGACAAAAGGTTTTTTTCTAAATTTACTTTGGTTGCACGGGTTTTATTTTGATCGTTCTTCGTCAAAAGTTTTATTTGGAGCCCGTTTCGGTGTTTGCCCGTCCAGTTAATTCTTTACCGAAAATCATTTGTAAAAATAATGATTTTGGCAGTATTGTCTCGAACAGAGACCTCTGCTTTTGTTCTTATATTCAGTTTTTTTTCGTACTTAGTGTAATTTTTGAAATTGCTTGGTGAAACTGTAATAGTTATGTACTTTTGAACGGTTCAGAACTCCTTTATGATGTAATACCGAACGTATGTAAATATGAATGAATGGCTAGAATATCCCTTTATTTATATTTATGTATGTCCCGACGTGCCCAGAGGACGGGGCGTCACACCTACTTCTTCACACTAGATAATGAATCTTGCCACATGCTCAACTATATAATAATGATCTTCTCTTGAAAATAGGACGAATTATGGGACTTTGTACCCTCTTGAAAACTCTTACATTCTATCGATAGCATCTGGATATGGCTTTCGATAAAACGGCCTTCCAATTCGCCTAAGAGTTGTCCCGAACTCTCCTAAATAATATCAATGACTTGTTCCTTATTGAAAGGGATGTTTGGTTGTTATGGAGGACGATTGAAATTCCAAAAATTAATTGGAGGTTACCCCTCGAGCTCCTGATTAACACCAGTATAGAGGGGATTAGGATCTCTCCATGGGTTGCCTTACCTAATATATGGTAGGTTGAACTGTTGATTATTACCATTCCCTTCGTTCGACCTGCCTCTTCCTTGACCTGCCATCTTGTAATAACCCAAACTCAAAGATACTAATAGAAAAGAAAGAACATCTGAAAAGAAACGAAATTTTGAACCTAAGTTCGGTAAGAAGAACCAGCCCGACCGTTTAACCTTTTCGATCCCGAGACCTGGGATAGAGTGAGAACTACAAAGCATATATTAAAACCCTAATATTGAGGATAAAAATTTAAAGTTATAAATCAAAGTTATTTAAGGCAAGAGTTAAGCTCGAAGGGTTAAGAAAAACGAACCTATGTAAAAATATCCAAATTTTCTCTGAATTTACTCAACTGGCTAACCACCTAAGAAAGTGTGCCAAACTTGGTGACCAAGTTTCATGAGCCCAAGTTAAATTAAAGTAACTAAGGTTAGGGAAACTAACCAATGGTTAAGGAAGCTTCTCAAACAAGCTTTACCCACTAAGTTTTTCTATAAAAAGGCAATTAAACCTCCCATTTCCATTCTCTATATTTCATTCATAGAGAGAGAGAGAGAGAGAAGAAGAAGAAGAAGAAGAAAAAAAAAAGAAGAAAGGAGGAAGAGGAAGAACCAAAGAAATTTAGGAATCCATGAAGCTAAAGCTAAGTCCAAGGCATTCCTTCACAAAAAAACAACTTCTAAACAAGGTAATCAAGGCTTAAGCACTTCTGATTTTATAGATATCAGATATCTCTTTCATTATTTTCAAAAACAAATCTAAGATCAAGAACCGAAAACTCAAAAATAATTGCGTCATGGTTGGATTTTTGGGACTGTTGAGTTTGAATGTTGAGTTCGTGAGTTGGTATGAGTTTTACCATGGGTTCCATGACTTCTGTAAGCTCTGGATCATTTTTATATTGAATTCCAACACATGTATACATAGAAGATGGGTTAAAAACTTACACACATGACACTAAGAGGCTAGAAGTAAGATAGGCCTTAGTTTTGAGAATTTTGAGCTTTCTTCCTTGATCTTTGAAACGTCATAACTAAATGTAGAAACATGATCTTAGCATGTTCTTTATTTTCAGACCTAGATTTCTGTGTTATATTTCATCCAAAATTAGTTTGAACACGTTTTAGTGAGTAGAACTCGAGATATTACAATTCAACCAAAGTGTGTCAGTTCCGGACCAGTCAACAATGCAGACCTAAATCCCTAGTTTAAAATAAGATTCGAGCTTTAGTTAAAACATAAAAGTTGTAGATAACATGTATATCTAGCTACCATCAACAATGACCCCAATCAATTGAGGTTTGATGGGTCAAAACCCCTTTGAACATCTCTACTGTGGTTTAGCCATTAAAAGAGCTTTTGTCACATATTTTTGTATGATCAAAACCCCCTATTTTTAGTGACCTACTCCAAAAGTAGTCTACAAGAATATTGTAGGTGACATATTAAAATACTTTTTATCCAAAAATCAAATCTAGATACCTTGGAAAAGTCCCTCAAACCCATTTCAAACTCTCTGTCCAAAATCGATTCTGCTGAGGGTTTGGCGACGAACAGAATCTATTTTACAAAATGGCTTATATCTTCAACTTATTTCAAATAACTACCCCTAGAACTCTTCATAAAACTTGTAGCGGACATGCTAAACTAGAACATATCCAACAATAGGCCCGCTTTGACTTGATTTGATGCCCTAAAACTGAGACCAATAAAGACACTTTTCTGACTAATTTTCTGTGCAAGTGCTGAACCAATTTTGTTTGTGTCAAGTTTTTCACCTAAAATTTATAATCCAACTCCAAGTGTAAGTACCTCAAAATACTGCGGTACTTTAAAATTTAATGATTGGAAGAGAGTAATAAATGGTTAAGTTAAATTCTTAAAAAAGTGAAGGATTGGGCAAGTGCGTAGTATCCCTTAAACTTAACAAGAAAGTAACCATGGTCCCAAAAATCAAGAAAACATTCAACAGTCAGAATTGTTTTAGTACTTCACGTTCTAAGAGGGGTAAAACTACGTGTTGGTAGTTAAGTCATGTTTGCTTGCTAGGCATGGAAGTTTTGCTACCCAAGGAGCAAGCTTAGCTCCTTGACAAAGGCTCAGTTCGTACACATATAAGATAAGGTGAGAGTACTTAGTCATTATCTTGAACTTGAGTTTATGTAAATAATGCATGAAAATGCTTTGAAGCGGATGTTTTGAACTATGACTAGTTTAACGATCGCATGAATCTGTTGCTTTCAAAAGTAATGATATTTTTAACTCAAGTGTGCTATCCATGATATTTTGAGCTAGTAGGACGTTATTATAAAAGTATGGTTAATGTTGTGTGGTTGTTCCAAAATACCAAGTTAGAAGGGTTTCTGGCCTTTTATATCCCGTTATGAGGGAGGTTACCCAACTATGGATTTTTTATTTGTCCCTATAGGGGAGATTTCCCGTTAAGCGGGGGTTTTTACCTTTAAGACTTTTGGGCTGAGTCTAGGTTTTTAGCACATACCACTCATGCTTGGTAGAGAGTAGCCTTTATTCCATCACGTAGCTATCTGTGCATTACGAATTGAGGTTACGGTACCGTTAGAACTACCGATCGTGAGGTTGACGACTGCTTGAACACTATTGGGGTTTGGGTCTCGTTTTGAGAAAGTGGTTATTCTTTTAAATTGTGGTGGTTGAGCTAGGATCATATTTCTGTTTGTCGTACTGATAAGGTTCTGTATAATCTGTGATGTTTTCATGTTCATGCAAATGCATCAGTTTCTATGTTTTCATGGAAAATGTGATGAACTATTTTTAGAAAAAGTTTTCAGTTATCCTTAACTAAGTAACTATCTTTTCTATTTATGATAATGTTAAGTGCACTCTCTTGTAACCTCTGTGGTTGTAGATACCAGGAATGGCTAGGAGATTGGTCGACCATAGGCGCCGTCGAGTAGTTTTGGATCTGGTGTTTGGAATCGTTTTGGTTTAATTTTCTTTTGTTTAGTTTTTAGTTTTGGCAAAGCTTCATGTATAAAACCTAAAGGTTTTTGATGTTTTAGAAGTAATGTATGCCCTTGGGATGGTGAATCCTTAGTGACTCATGTATACCCCTTTTGACATTAAAGTGTTGTGGTTTCTTAGAAGTTCTTGTTTGGTCTCTTAATATCATTATCTCTTGTCTTTCTCTTTAGCAGCCGGTCTGCGGCAGGATCACATCCCTTTGTATAAGTTTGGTGCATTACGGGTGCGAGGTGTTACACATCTGATCTCTGTTTTACCCCCCGAGTGTTAGGTTGTTAGAGGATGACCCTAGATGAGGTGCTGAAGTATTATGTGGCGGTGGGGGTGGTTTTCCCACTGTTGTCTGGTTGACTACTCCACTAAACCCTGCGGGAATAATCACCTTATTATTGATCAACGCCATCATTTCTCTAATGGTTAAAGACAGATCATGCAATGGTGCTGCCAAGGATTGAGAAAGCTCCTTGTTTGACTTTTGAAGACACCCTTTTAGAGTCTCAGCTAGACTGTGTGACTGATCTAATTCTCATCCGATCCTTCCAGTGATGAATGTTGACCCATGAATGCTTTTCTTCGACCTCTTCGAGCCATAGCACTTCTTGATGACACTTGGGTCCCATCAAGCGGGCCAAAAAACTGTTGTTGTTCGCCCTGAATTATGTTCAAGACCTTAATGATGTGGTGCGAGCGTGCCAGGATGAATGCGTCTAATTATAATCAAAATTTGTCCAAATTGACTTTGAACCGAGATGAATTGTGTGTAGCTTGAAGTTAAAAGCTACCAGTTCAATTTTTTGCCTCAATGAAGAGGACTTCAACAATTTCCAAGTTTCTTTTGAATTAGAAAAATGAAATTTGCAGGACGAATGAACAGAAAACTAAAACTGAATTTGAAATGAATTTGTATTAAATGAAGTACCAATAGAAATAAGGATTATGACTAAAGCTACGTCTACTAAGAACAAAATGAGGACGAACTAATGAATTTGGACTTTGGAATTGGAAAAGATATGCAAATACAAGATAAGAAAATAAAGCAAGCTCAGGACTTTTGATATGTTGGATGTGTGTTTCATCCTTTGGTCAATTTCTGCTTTTATAATCATCCTCATAACCACACATCCTGTTTAGTGCTGTCTTTTTCTCCAACGGCTAATGGCCCACTTTGACTTCCTCTTTAGCCGACACATGTCCTCTACTCCTTTTAATTTGCAACTGATCCATTTTACTTTTTAGTTAATCGCCACCTGTTCTTCCCACAAACCATTTTCCCTGATTATTCTCCTTATTTATTTCAAAAACTTATTTCCTCTTGATTTGCTCTCATGATGACACGTGTTCTTTTTCAAATTTACACTTTTCTTTCGTTGGATAATATCCCACCTGATCATCTTTAAATAATCAGCCCCTTATTTTTTAGAAATTGGTTACTCCTTTATATTTTTCCACATATGGCTCAAACAAACACTAATCAAGTATGAATCTTTGTAATTACTATATTATCTTTAACTTTCATTAGTAGCAATCTCTTAAAACTTACAAACTATCTATGATATATTCTCATTCCTAAATTATCCTCAACTTTCTCTCTCCATCTCAATCCCAAATAAATAAGGAATGGGCATAAGACACCACATTCCTGCCCCCATCCTACCGCAGCCCATTGTCATTCCTACTAAAAGTCATGATTTCATCATAAAACGGTTAATGAATAGTCAACTTTTTTTCACAATTTTTGGGGTAAATTACATTTTCAAAATACCCCAGAGGCCCTTCTAATTTAATGGCCATTTTTAATGAGACTGAATTGGATAACGTCAAAATTAATGGATTAAATTGAGAAAACATATTTCATTGAAACCATATTGAAATGACTCCATACTTTAGAGGTGAAAATCTATTTTACCCTTAACTTCGTTTATAAGTTCTCTATTTGCTTGTTGAGAAAATGATAGAGTTCGAAGTTAAAACTGTTAATCATTTAACAATGTTTTGCCCTTCCTCCATTTAGCCTATGTTTGGACTAAAAAATTAAGTGGCTTCTTTCAAAGTTATTTTCGTCTTTTCTGAGCTTTTTTTATATTTTGGTTAAAATTTTTACTTTTTTGGTTCGTTGCCGTTATAGCCAAATTTGAAAAAACTTCACTAGAAAAGAAAAAACTAGAAAAAAAGCCAAAATGCCTAATTAAGTTGGCTTTTTTTTGTCTTATATGAACTTTTGTTACGTTCTGATCAAAGAATTTTAATTTTCTGTTTCCTTATGACGAGAGAAATCTAGAAAGTACACTCATTCGCATTAATGTTGAACAACAATTTATTAAAGATAAAAAAAAACATAGAAAAAATGCTAATCAAAACATAATCTTAAGATCTATGAGGTCGTTTGGATGAATATGTTTTGTTTAGTGTTTTTATTTAGCTTATGTTATTTTTACTATAGCAAACCTTCCATGAAAAAAAAAGAGTTGAATACTAATTAATAGCGCCAATAAAAAGATTAAACTACAAAAATAAGCCAAACAAGACTTACCATATATCATATGATATCATATTATATGTACGTAAGGCAGAAGTGAGGCTTTAAGAATTCAACAAATGTCTTCTCACTTTTTCCCTTATGTCTTGTCGTGCTCCAAACTCCTACAAAAGAAAAGAGAAGGAAAAACTTTAAAAAAAGGACGATAACTCACTTTTTAAAGCAAACCCCGCCTTTTCAATCAAAAAGAATTTTAATATAAGGAATAAATATTTGAAAAGTAGGCCTTTGGAGTTTCAATTTGAACATAAAAGAGACCCTAAAAGGTTATGAAAAAAAGGAGGTATACCGACTTGAAAACATAAGCAAAAGTTTGAAAGAAAAATAGTACACCAGATAGACCGGTCGATCGGTCTAAAGATAGCTCGATTGGTTTATCGCTGCTCGCAGCTTTTTTCATCCTGCAACAGAGAACTCAAGCCATTCCAAGACTGCTCGATCGGTCTGGTATCTATGATGTTTTTATTTTTAAATTTAAACTTCCAACACTCAACCTAACCTATTTTTATGCAAGAAGGGCATACAAGGGCCTTGAAAATGATTAGATTTGATAAGAAAATATGCTTAAACCCTTAGAACAAGAGAATTTACATTTACATTGATTCTAAAACAAAAGAATTCATTAAGATTTAATCTAAAACATCACCAAGAGGATGCATACCAATAACATACATTCAACACTTTGAATATGGCCTTATGGCCTTACAACCCTTAGGAGTTTAATTACAAAACAAAATCCCCATAAAATAAAATGTATTACATACTCCAAGATTAGACAATACAACTACAAAATATTTCTTTTCTTGCTATTATGCCATTGAACTGCCTCCAACACCTAAAAAACATTATTTAAACTCTGTGAACTGAAGCTAAACAGGAAATGACTAATCATTAATGAATGCATGGCATGAAAATGACAATGTTGTGAATACCATAACACATAAGTAATCTCTAATTAAGTTTTAATGAATTCCAAGAAAACATGTATTCACATAAATCATTCTTCCTCATCAATTGAGACAATAAAGGTACATTTCCCTTTCTTAACCATCATCAACCATTCTCAAATTCCATATCCCATGGATCTAATTTGATACGGTGTTACCACACAAGTAAATGTTGTTGTTAGGGTTGGTATACTGAAAATCATGTTTTTAGTATTTAATTTTATTTTAATAAAATTAATTTTTCATTTTATAAGAATTTTTATGAGCAATGTATACATATAATTTTTTTATTATGCATGGATGTCCAATATTCTATATAGTATTTAATCTGGTGTGTAGAGTATGGCTTGCACACAGGAGATCAGATTTTAGGTTCTTACAGAATATAAGTTTTATTTTCACAGTTTAGATGGAAATAAACATATTATCGGTACGACTGTAACACAGAGTTTTAGTAGGCCTGTCTTGGTTACGAGGAACAGATAATAGTAACGCATTTTGTTCTGACTCTCTGTGCTAGTACACTTTGTGTGTATTGAACGGAACATTTGGAGTAATTAATTTTATACTGACTATAAAATTAATTCACACCCCAATGTTATTATTAGTAGTGCTTATTCTCTTATTCTTGAAATAATTATTGATTTGCATATATTTAATATTCGTTATTTTGTTTCATTAGAGGTTGCGATCTTTTATGGGTCTATATTCCTGGTGAGTTGGATAGCGGTATTATTTGTATAGCAAATATTAATTATTGACAAAATCTATGTCCTAAATAATCGGGATTGACGATACCCCTTTAAGGATGCATATAAATTTTGACCAGGCTAAATCCTGCAAGAGGATTTGATTATCCGGCGGTCAAATAAGTTAAGCGAAAGAGCATAAGAAATTTCAAGATGCCGATTAAATTAAATTATCAGTAATTAAATTTAATTGGCGGGTATCAAAAATCTTAACGTGGGGAGAAATAGTAAGCACTTAATAACAGGAGCTCAATGCAAGAAGGTCTTGAGATTATGGGTCAGAGTGCAATTACAGTTCTTTGGTGGTGTGAACTATAATTCAGTATTTTATAAAAATTGCAGAAACCGCTACATGACTTTCCATAATTGCAGAAACCTCTAGTAGGTGTCTGCGTTCCACTGGAAGTCTAACTCATAATTACTCCCCAGGTCCCTACTGTAGCCCTATATATACGCGAGTAGGCTGAATCAGTTTGAATTTGATATCTCATATATCATTATTATTATATTATTTTTGTCTTTCAAGACTTAAATATATCGAGATTCTGCCAGTACGAGTTCTCGGAGGATCATAGCCCACACTACGTTCGAGGATCGCGTAAGAAAATATAGTAGAATATCTTACTGGAGTTTCAACTCAAAATTAAGTCGTATTTGAAGATTAGATCGACAAAAGGTATTCTTCTAAATTAACTTTGGTTGCACGAGTTTATTTTTGATCATTCGACGTCAAAATTTTTATCTGGAGCCCGTTTCGGTGTTTGCCCGTCCAGTTAATTTTTTTACCGAAAATCGTTTACAAAAGCAATGATCTTGGCAGTATTGCCTCCAACAAATTGGTATCAGAGCCATTTTATTTTTTATTTATGGTTTATCGGGGCGGTGAAGATTTAGAACTGTGCTAACTTTGTTTTACAGGTGTTGTAAATTCCGATTTATATGATCATCTTTTATTTTCATGTTTGATTGAATACATGGATGATGATTAATTAATTTTTTATTCACAGGGATTGACCGTGATAAATTAATTTTTGTGAGCCTACAGGACATAGGTTTCTATGTAAAAATATTATTGTTTTTCGATTTCTAGTTTTTTTTTATTTTATGTTATCAAAATAAAATTTAAAAAATATTATGAAAACAGCGGCACAAACTGAAGTGAAGCAGCAAAAATCCATGCGCCAAACACGGCACTAAAAACCAACGAAGAAAAATGGTTCCAAATCAGCGGCGTAGAAGGTTATTCCCAATCCCAGGCAAACCGCAGCAGTTAATGGGAATTAATGGGAATTAAAAAAAAGGCAAATCCCAAACTGTTCGGTGAAGTGGCACCAAGCAAAAAGCAAGCGCAATTTCAAGATAAGCAGTGGAGGTGTGAGACCCGGAACCTTGTTCTTTTATGATATTTATATGCATGACGTGTTTCTTTCAGTATATGAATAGCCTCGATGCATGAGTTATGCTTTAAAGTTGTAGAACAGCATATATAAATGTGTAATATGTTTTTCGGGGTTTGCTAGAGGCTTTTTTGGCTTGTGTTTGGACCAAAAACCTTGTTTCAGCGTCGAAAACACACGGCCCAATAGTTCAGTCGATTGGAGGGTTTGGCCCAATCGACTGAACTAAAATTTTTGGGTTCAGTCAACTGAACTTGGAGGTTCAGTCGACTGAACAGTGCATTTTTCCGTTTTCAATAAATATCCTAGTGGTGGAGTTTTTGAGGAAAAACATTTCTTAACAGCTAAGTTTCCCCTTTTCTCTACCTTCACTGTAGCTTTGAGGGCCCGAGGCTTGGTTTTGTGTTTGATCCTTTGTGGATCCTTGCTATCGAGGTCGTGGGCTTCGCATCCATCCAGTCGGATTCTCGTTCTGACGTTGTTCAGTTTTGAGACGTCGAGTTCTTGACTCTCTGAGGTAGGATTGTAGACCCTACTGCTGTATAAGGGTGACATATGTGATTATATGTATTTTCACCGGGTAAAAAATACATCAAACGTGATTTTCATGTGTATACCTTGGTTTCGGCTAAAAGTGAGGTTTTACGCTTTTTCTTGGTTGTATACGTGATTCAGGTACGTGGTATCCGTAGTTTTCAAAAGGAGGTTTAAAATCGAGGTGTTTTGTAAAAATGGTGAAAAATGTCTTTTTAGAGGTTTGGAGCTAACCCGTGGGGTTGAGTCTCAACTCTTATACGTTTTGCTAAAAATGGTGTTACATCTCTATGTTGATGGATTGGATCTCTTTTTATACATGTGGTGTATAAACTCTTATACATGAGCAAAGTGGGTTCGCTACGGTCCCTCGTGTTAATCCCTGTAAACGTGGTTTGGTTAGCTTCGTCCAACGGTCGTGGAAATCCGTAAAGAAGTATGTTGCCTCGTGAGTGGCTTTATTGTTGTGACTCCGTATAGAACTTGTTATTATCTAGCAGGCCTTAAGTGGTTCAGGACTAGGATAATGGATAGGAGTCTATAGTTGTTACCTTTGTCTGTGAGGCAGAGTCGGTACATAGGATTACATTTTATCTTTCTCCTTGGCTGAGTGGCCTGAGTGGAGCTTACTGTATTTTTACAGCTTTCTCTTAACTGTGGCATGATATCTGTTAGGATGATATACATAGTTTGAAGGATGAAAAATGTGAGATTTTATGAGATAAAACCTTTTGAGGCTCGTGTTAGTCTGATAGAAAACTTGTGGTTTTAGAAGAAAAACCGTTTTGGCTTTTGTGGTTGAGCCCGTATGCTTATGATTGCATAGCCTGCTTTACAGTTTTACTGTCTATTTTCTATTGGGCTTCGGTTCACGGTGTGAGATTTTGCTGTAAAACCTTTTCAGGTGAGCATGAGGAGTTGACCTAGATTCTTGTGGTGGCGGAAGACTAGTTGTAGTTTCCTATTTTGGAC
>JAULJZ010003407.1:0-17038 GCA_032270985.1 Heliamphora pulchella | reverse complement strand
ATCGGGTTAATTTCTAATTTTAATTTGTACATTTTCTTTATTTACGTAGTTAACATTATTTATTACTTAATTTATTTAATTGAACTTAATTTTTTAAATTAATTGCTTAATTTGCACTTTCACACTTAAGTACATTGTTATTATACATTAAATAGTACTAATATTTCTAGCAATTACAATTTATTAATATTGTTAATTGTTATAATCAAAACATTTACATAAAAAATAGTTGTAATTATCAATATTACACCCATTTAATTCTAGTATTTTATTTCTTTTCTTTTTTTTTCTTTTTATGTTAATGTAATGTTCTATCTTTTATTTTCTTTCCTTTTTAGTCTAATTTCCTTCAAATAGCATTCTATTTCATTTTCTTTTTTTTTCTTGTAACATTAGTTTAATACTCCATTTTATTTTATATTTACCTTAATATTTCTTTTCTAATTTTCTTTTTCTCTTCTTTAATAGTAGTGTAGTTTTCCTTTGTAGCATCTTATTTCTTTGTAATATAGCTTTATTTTCTTTGCCTTGTAATGTAGTTTTATTTTTTTTAATATTTCATTTCCTTTGTTTCTTTTCCATTTCTTTTTCTTTTCTTTTTATAATGTTTACCTTATTCTCCGTTTCTTTTTTTTTGTTAAACCAAAAAAATAATAAAAATCTTTTAATCTAATTTTCATTGTAATTTTCTTCTCTTTTATTTGCTTTTAGTGTAAATATAAATAGTTAAGTTTTCTTTTAATAATTTAAATAAATATTTTTTAAATCTTTTCATTTAGCATCATTTTCTTTTACAAATATTTTCTCCATTTTCTTTTTTTTCTTTATATTCTCAAACTCTCTTTTGTCATAATTCTCTCTTGTTTTTTTTTTCTTTGCTAGTGAACTTTCTTTTAAACATAGAATTTACAAACATATTTTATTTTTAGTATTTCTTTCATCATGTTAATGTTAATTTAGCTTGTTTGTCAATGTGCATATTTTAGTTATTTTCTTTAAAATTTTGTTTAGTTTAGTGTATTTCTTGGCAATAAATCTTGTTTAGGCAATTTGACACTTTCTAGCATGCTTTGTTTTTTTTATTATTATTCTACTTAAATCATGACAATTTAGTTCATTTTAATGAAATTGCATGCGAGTGTGCTCTATGTATCCCTTTAGATAGAAATTGCATGTCATAGGATTTAGAATTTTTCTTTTGACACTTATTTGTTCTGGAATGTTATGTACATATTTTATGTATTTTATATACTTAATTTTACACGTTCTCTCTTTGTCTCTATTTTCTTTATTTGCATGCATTTAAAAAGTTATATTAAAAAATCAATGATGATTAGTAGAGACCAACCGTATAATTGGGCGAATGGAGTGCGTAACACCTTCCCCGATTCGTACCTTAACCTCCGAACTCTCTTTCTGTGGTTAACGTTTTAAAAATCAGTAGCTAATTTTATTTTTCTTAACTTTTCTAAAAAACTATGTGGCGACTCTATTTTCAACAAAATAATTTTTAAAATTTGGTTTTCAAGGTATTCAAAGGTTTTTTTTAAACATTTTTTAAATTTCTTATTTTTGAATATTTTTCCAAAATGACCCATAAATCCCAAATCCAAGTCATACACACACCCGCATGCAATTTCATCAAAATGAACTAAACTATCATTATTTAAGTAAAAGTGCAAAAATATGCTAAAAATTATTATAAGTTTAAATATGAATTGCTAACTAAACTATTCTAAACATGGTTTCAAATAAAAGAACTAAAATGTGCATATTACCAAAATATACTAAGTTAGCATTATTATAATGAATATCTAAAAAAAATACTAAAACATATAAAATAAAGATACATAAGTAATCCTATTAAAAGAAATTGTGCAAAAGAAACTTACACTACAAAAAAAAGGTTAGAAAAATACTAAAAAAAGAAAAGTTAGTTATTCACATTTATGTTTTAAAAAAATAAAAAAAAATGAAAGGTGAAAGAGAATGGAAAGAAAAGAGAACAAAAGAGAAAGAATTTGCATTTTTAGAAAATATAACTTAAGAACACTACTACAATAATAGCTATATATCACACTTATCAAATTTAAAAAATCTCACTTTTAAAAAGTGTGATTAAATTTTTTAATATAATTATTTAATTCCACTTTAATAGATAAAATGTGATTGTATATATATTATCACATTTATTAGTAAAATGAGATAGTTAATTTTTTTTCATAAATGTGATTAAAAATTTTGTAAAAAAATTTTATATTCTAAACACCCAATGCCCTTTCCCGTTCATCTCAAAAAAAAAACCCCAGCGACACAACTGGCTACACAGCGCTGTTCTTCCACTGCTCGTCTTCCACCGTGTGTGCCATTCGTCTCCTCTTCCACCATCGCGTGCGCCGTTCATCTCCTCTTCCGCCGTCGTGTGGGCCGTTCCTCAATCCACCGTCGTTGCGTCGTTCATCGATCCACCACCGCTTCATTCCATTCGTCTTCCACCATCTTCATCGATCTAGGTTGTTCCTCTCTCTCTCTCTCTCTCTCTCTCTCTATATATATATATATATATATATTGTTGAATTAGATTTCTGTTTTCTATTTCTTGTGTTGAATTAAGTTTCGTATTGACATTTCTGTTCGAAAGCATTGGTGATCTTTTTTTCATGGTTTGAGGAATTATTTTGAAACAAAGCCAGACTGTAGACGTTTTGAGGATTGATTTTTTTATTTTATTATACCTGACTGGCCCCATTTCCTTTGGTATAGGATGCTTTAAATTGCTTATTTTTTAAGTAAATTATTATTCCTTTTTATTTTGCATATACGATTTGTGTGTGAATTGCTAATATCAGGGAAATGCGCTTGTATAGTGGCCTTGCTCCAGCTTCTATGGCTTTGCTCCAGCTATATATATATATATATATATATATATATATATATATATAAGACAGTTCATCATTTGGACTAAATTGGAAAGATATTGGCTCAAGAAAAAAATTTGATTTTGCCGAGAAAAATTGGAGCCTCCGTTGAGATTATCTATGTATCATTGTTCTTGGTATATGCACCTCCAAGAATGAGGGTAAGCTTCTTGATTATAACAGATATCATCATAATTATTAGTCTCCTTTATTGTTTTGTTGAGCTTTGTTGGGTTTGATTTGCTTGGGAGGTGCATAGTCCTCAATATTGGATCAATGGGGATTTCTAAGGGTGGCCCTTATGTTTATATTATTGAATAAGATGTAGGTATAGAGCTTGGATTTTCAATAGGCTTTTGCCCTATTTTTGCGAAAATGCCTAGTTGCTAGCATTGTGAAGTGTTTTTTTTTTGGTTTGGTTTTATGATTGAGGCTGTGTTGCTACTTTGTTTAGTGGCTTTGCTGAGGTCTGGAGGGTTTTGTTGTTGATGGTTGTTGCTTATGAGTTTTTGCCGCTGCTGTTGTGGGTTGTTGGTGTTTGTTGCCGTAGCTGCCTTGGGTTGTTGGTGCTTGTTGCCATAGCTTCCTTGCGTTGTTGCTTGTCGTAGCTGCTTTGGGTTGTTGGTGTTTGTTGCTGATGGGCTTTTTCCTAAATTTTATATTTCTAGGTTTGCTAGTTTTGCTGCTGATTTTGATGCTAGGTCTTGAGTTCAGTGATCAAAAAAAAAAAACCACTTATTATACTATATTATTTTTTGGGTGAAGCTTTGCGAGATGAATTTCATGTCAACTTCTTGTAATGGGAATAGCATCACACTTTCATTCCATAATCATTACACCTAAGGTTAGGATTCCATAATCATTAATTTGTTATTTAGTTTGAAAGAACTGCCCTTCTAATTTCTCTTCCTCTTTGATTCTTGGGGGTATTGATTCGTTTCTTGTTTTCTCCTGATGTATGCATAAAATAGGTATTCCAAGGACCAATTCAATTGGAAAAGTTTCTATCTTTGGTTCCAGTATTACTGATAGTTTGCCTAATTCAGAGGAGGCAATTCCTAGAGGAGCATATGCTGTTATTAGAAGCTTGATTCGGGTGTTAGAGGTAGCAACGCTTGCTCAATTACTTAATTTTGTTAAATTTCCACGGCTGATGGTTTTTAAATTTTGTATTGATTGTGATATGTCCTACACAAAAAGGCTTCATGTTTCTTTCATCCCATTATATTCTCTACAAGGTCAATCTTCTAAGTTGTAAGCCAAGACTTTCACCCCAAAACTAGTTGAGCAGTTCTACACATAAATTATGTCCTATACAAAAACTTCTATGGCCCAATTGTTCATATTGTTTGAGTGTTAATATAATATAAACCCAAACAACACAATTTTTTACTAGATGCAAAAAGAAAAGTTCAACCCTAGCATATGAAGACAGAATAAAAAGGCCAGATCTAGACAACTAAATGGAAAACGCAATGCCAAAAGATGCCCTGCAGAAACTTTCCCCAGTATGCTATATCGGAAATAATTGTGTCCAGCCCTGCAATTATGCTATTTTGAACTAAATGCAAACAATGGAGAAACAAAAAGTTAGAGGAAAAGCAATTGTGATTAACTATCAGGTTTAAGACCTATTGCTTCCATGTTAAGGAAATCAATTGGGTTGTAAACTACTACAACATTTATTTATTTCTGGTTCTCTATTCTCCTGTTTTGGTGAGCAACTCAACTCAGCCCAAGAAAGCCTCAATTAATTGTCTGCCTATTCATTCAACTTCAACAGTTTCATACATCTAGCTGGAAAGCAAGAACTCTTTCCAATAGCAGACTATTAATTAAGATGGGAACTTGCAAAATGTAAACAATAAACGATCAAAGAAGTATTAATTGGTTAATTAGCTGTTGTGACTTTTTCTTGTTCCCTTGACCACACCAAAATGGATTTTTGGTAAAATAAGTAATTTTAACTTAATGCTGTTAAACGAACAACATGAACTACGATTAAGACTATTTCAAACTAATAATCTGTTGCAATAGGCAATAAGGCAGTGCTTCTGAAAAATTGTATTGTGGGCACAAAGCAGGGGACTTTGGGAATCACTGCTGGAACTGCTTATAGAATAAAATCAATTGCATTGGGGGCATGAAGCCTATCTTATTGGAATAAGGGGGTGTAGGGTGTTTGTTAGAGATTATACAGGAGCTTCTCCTCTGGGTTTTTAATGTGGCTTCTCATTCTGCGTCTCCATTGTATTTGGTTCTAACTAAGATATAGGCAACATGATAAATTTAGTTTGCAAAAGCTATTATAAGCTAAACTAAATTAACAAAATGGACAATTCTATTGTTTGAATTGTATCATAAGCTAAATTCTGCTTCTGCTGTTGCTATGTTTGAATTAACAAAATGGAAAATTCTATTGTTTGAATTAACAAAATGGACAATTCTATTATAAGCTATATTCTGCTTCTGCTGTTGCTATGTTTCTGCTGAACCAAGTTTCTACTACTACTGTTGCTGTGTGTGTGTGAATCTTCTATTCGCCACTGCTAAGCTTCTAATTCTTATGCTACTGTGGGGAGTGAATAGGCACTCTAATTCTGATGCTATTTCTAAGAGGCCTCCTAGTCTTCTTCCAATTCTACTACTACTACTACTACTGCATCTTCTTCGTCTTATGCACCACTTTTAACCTGTTATAGAGGCTCAAATCCGAACAAATTCCGCTTTCATTCTCCCTGTTAAGGAATTAATAATGTGTCAGACTTCTTTCTTTCTTGTTGTAGCACTGCTGGCATCTCAATTGCTTTAGATATTCAAGAAATAGCAAAAGTTCTTTGTACTGGTAGTAGTTTGTTTTAGCTATTAGGAATAGCCTTAAAAGATATGCAATGATTAAGGAAGATAAATAAAAATTTATTAACTTAATTTACATCTCTAGCCATTTATAGTTTATTTATTCATGCCCATATTTTAAATTCCAACAATTTTAGCACCTTTTAGAAATCTTCTGTGAATTACGAGTGTGGTGGTTGATGGTGGTAGCTTAGACTTTAGGAGTTTCGGATATATTTTTCTTTTCTGTTTCTTTGCTTTTTTTGGCAAGTACAAGGCATGCTAGATGTCCACTAGTCAGCATAGCAAGTGCCAGGTGACCCAATTGGCCCTTATGTTATTGTTACATTCCAGTTATGTAGGCTGATCCTGATTGTATGCTTCTTGTTACTATTTCAATCACAAGAACAGGTTTTAGGACCCATTTTCTCACCAAATTTTCCTATTTTCAGCTTGACAAAGCTTAAAAATTAAGTTTCTGAGCTGGTTCTGCTCGCTTAAACATGAAGAAATGAAGACATAAAACTCTAAAGTCTAACCCAAGACCAAAGGCCTTTGAGAATTTTCTAATCTATTATATCAAGTGTACCAAACGATGTGTGGCAAGAATCATAATTCTAAATATCGTAATTCGTACCCGACGGTGTACTGATTTCCTAATTGGTACAATACGTATCAATGCCGGTGAAATATCGGGTACCGTTTCGGATTTATCGCTATAAAATATTATATATATTAAAATATTATTCAACAATAAATGATTTAGTATAATATAAATATTTATTATATATGTTTTTTAAAATATTGTTCAGCAATACATAATTTAGTATGATATAAATATTTATCTAACAAAGCATTTCAATTAATTTGCCTAAATTTATTTTTAATCTCATTATTTATAATGAGATAGCTAATTTGAAAAAATATAAATTTAGCATCTGAAATTTTTAATAATGATTTAATAGTGATCAGCTTTATAACTCTTTGTTTATGTTATTATTCGAAACTTGAATTAGAGTATAAACGTAAAAAAAAAAAAGTATAAAGAAAGAAAATAAGTAAGATTTATTTTTTTACAAAAAATTATGGACCGGCTTGTATCATTTATTTATCGGTACGGGCAGGTACAGGCCAATATTGTTTGGTACAGACAGGTATTTTAGTTAATATGAAACTAAGCATTTAGCGTACTGGTATTAGTATCAATCGGTATGTACCGGCTAGTATCAACCGGTACATCACGGTATTGATAACTATGGCTAGAATTGAACTTGAACTCGTGATTTTTTCAAGCACTAGAAAATTCGAAAAAGAAAACTTATTGATAAGCATTTCGTAACCTTTTTTTACCACAAATTGAATATTATCATCATTTTTATTAACATTTTGACATCAAAAACATGTTTTATAATATGTTATTTTTAAGGCTAAAAATGTGGATAATGTCATTATACCTAGTTGTTATAACAAAAAATAAAATAGATAAATTAAAGAATTGTACTAATTATATAAAGATAAGTGATGCAAGGCACCAATTGGCAAGCAAATTATCACTTAGCAGAGAGAGAGAGAGAGAGAGTAGTTGTTATAACAAAAAATAAAATAGATAAATTAAAGAATTGTATTAATTATATAAAGATAAGTAATGCAAGAGAGAGAGAGAGAGAGCAAATTAAAATTAAAGCTTACAACTAGTAAATTAGCTGGAAAAGGTTTGGCATCAAAATCCAGCTTCAACATTGCTTGAAATGAGTAGGTCTAGGTTTCTATTACTAGTGAAGCGGAGTGAGTACATGTTCTGCCCGTGCGGTGGGGGGGGATATGAGGAGAATCAATGAACCCTTGAGTAAAGAAAGGAGTTTCTGCGTCAATAGCGTGAATTGGAGGGCTCAACTGTCTAGAGTATTTATCTGCCATATCAGCTAGTAGGACACAATATGAACCAATACGAAAATGTATCAGGCCTTACCAGCCGATACTTATGCGATTGTCTATATTGGTCATGCATAATTATGTATTTCTATTGGGATCCCGTTACCTATAGAATATAGGTTGATAGGATACGCTAATAACTGATATTTTGATACCCGCTGACAGTTTTTTTTGAAGGGTAATTTTGGTTGTATTGGGTCTGCTATGGTTAGATGTCTTGATTTTACCAATGTTTAATGACAATGTGTTGTAACGTAATGCACTCTTGACAAGAGTTAAAGCTGTGGAAATTATTCTCCCTGCATGATTGTGGGTTGACTAAATAGTTAATATACAATATGGTTATTGGGATATGACTTTAGGAGATCGTGTGTGTGTGTGTGTGTGTGTGTGTGTGATTACTTTCTTGGAGATTTTTTCTCCAAACAATGGTTTATGTTATGTACCGGTGTCCCTTTACTGGTCATTCATCATTGCTGTCTCTTTACTGGTCATTCATCATTACTGTCCCTTTAGTAACACAACTTCTACTATTGTTGAAAACATTACTTAGAATTAACTAGTAATGGCTCACATAGTATTATAGACATTCTTTTTTTTTTCAATTAATTTAAGATAAAAGCGGCGTAAACAAAATAGTTATGAAATTTGGTACTAAATAGTAATACTATAGATTTATTGGGGATCTGCAGGTGCCTAAACTTGTTGCGTCATTCAAATTGTTGTATTGAGGTGGTTGACTGAAAAATGTGCTTGAAGATTGAATACTCTTAGGCTGTGCAAATAGGTATAAAGCATGTTTGAATTGTCTGATCATTTGCTTGTGGTTGGATTTCCAACAACATGCTCTTTGATGAGGATTTCCAACAATCAACCTTTTTGATATGTATAAGAATATGAAATATGAAATTTATTAATTTTCTAATTTTATCTTCTATTCTTCATATAGTGGTGGTGGTGTGGCGATAGTGACAGTATGGTGGCGAACCTGGTGATGGTAGTTGCATGATGGTGTTTGTGACCTTGTGTTGTGGCTGGCGTATAGGTGGGAAAAGTTGTGGTGAGGTGATAACCGCATAGTGGTGGTGGCAGTAGACTGGGAGTGGAGTTTTGATAGTAGTGGGATGATGGCGATGATGACAGTGATGGTTATGTGGTGGTGGGACAGTTGTGTCAACGATAAAGTTAGTATGAGTGGACGATGATGGCAATGTCAACGATAATGGTAGTAGTTGCAGTGGCAGTAGTGGTAGGGTCGGGGTGATGCTGCTGGTGTTCATAATGGTAGTGATGCTGGCAGTGGTAGTTGTGTTGTGGTAGCAATAGCTATGGTGGGGTTAAGGTGATCGTGATGGCATTGGTTATGGTGGTAGAGGTGGTGTTGTGGCAATAGGTGGGGTCAACACCGAGTGAAGGAGGCATAGCATAATCAGTTGCACATTGTGTTTATCTGGAGAAATTTATCAGTGTCAGAAATAGTCTTGAAATATCTTTTCGCTGCATGCGTGTTCAAAATTAAACATTGAGGGGTATGTTATTTAAAAATTTTAGTTTATTTTTAAGTTATCCCTAAATTTGTGATATGAATTGTGATTATCCGACACCCCTAATGGAGAATAAATCGGCAAGATCATTTTTATCCCGTTAGTGTATCAGATGCATAGGATGTCAACAGCAAAAAATTTGCAATTTTTTGCCGACTCACTTCAAAACCAAATGCAAAATGAAAGCCCAAATATCTTTGGGATTTTATATGAAGTTGTGGAAACCTTACAGTTTCTCTAAAGCATTTGAAGTATCTTTTCGCCGCATGCGTGATCAAAATTTAACATTGAGGGGTATGCTATTTAAAAGTTTTAGTTTATTTTTAAGTTATCCCTAAATTTGTGATATGAATTGTGATTATCTGACACCCTTAATGGAGAATAAATCGACAAGACCATTTTTATCCCGTTAGTGTTTCAGATGCATAGGAAGTCAACAGCAAAAAATTGCAAATTTTTTGCTGACTTGCTTCAAAACCAATGCAAAATGAAAGCCCAAATATCTTTGGGATTTTATATGAAGTTGTGGAAACTTTACAGTTTCTCTAAAGCATTTTTGAATCAGTGGTTTGACGGCTGGTTTGGAAGGTTTGAAAAAAATTGTCAACTTTGTCGGTGCAAACAGTGACTGTATGCTCATGTTGTAGAGATTCCTCGGTCGATGGAAGCATTTGTTGTAAAGGAATGTCGTGCACAGCCAAAATTGGAGGAGAAGGAACAAGAGCATCTGACTCAAGAGCTCTAAGAGATTTGATTCCTTGTGAGATGAGAATGTTTGCTGAAAAGGAACATCATGGTTTGCCATGATTAGAGGAGGAAGTGGAACATGGTCATGTGATTTAGGAACCGGATGAGAAGGTAATAGGTTTGGAAGCATAATGGAACATGGCAACTCAGTAGACATCGAGTTGGGATACATCTCACTTTGACATCTTATATTGTTTGGGACGACTAGGCAATAACCAGGTAGTTTTGCCGTTATTTAAAGATAATAGTGTTATCGTACTCATGATAAGCAACACGAAACTCGTTCATATATGGATGACCAAATAGTACATGCGTACAAGTTGATGGGAAGGATATCATACTAAGTTTTATTAAAATAGTCGATCATCACGACAGGAATCAAACACATGTGAGAGACTAAAAGAGGAGAATGCTAAGGCCCATACAGATGATAAGGGTGCTGGTGTGGTTCAGGCTTGCGGCACATCCTAGTGACCCCTATGTTAGATACCGTATTCATAAGATATCCCAGATTGATAACAACTTTACAAACTTTGTCGGCGTATTGAATAAAAGTACGAAAAGTATTGATGTGCATCCGCTCCATTTAAGAGTAGGGGTGTTCACAGTTCGATTTGCTTCTGTTTTGAGCTAAACCAAAAATCAAACCGTTCTGAACGGTTTCAAGAGTTTTAAGAACCGGAATCAAACCGTATGTATCATGGAATCAAATCAAACCAAACCAATAAATAGTAGTTCGGTTCTAGTTTGGAATCATAATTCTAAGAGTAAGTATTTATTGCGTATTTTATGTTAAAAAAATTATACATTTATATGTTATATTTTTTCTATTAAATTTTTATTTTCTTCATTTATATTGTTTTACTTTATATTTTATTTTATCACTTGTTTTATATTCTCACAACGAGAGATTTTCGTTTTTATAAATTATGAATTATATTTTATTACTTTTTCACTTATTACCAATAGTTTATGAAGTATATAATATTACGATATTATAATAAATAATGAAAAAATAAAATGAGAAAATTAAAAAGGATGTAAAATGAAATAAATAGTATTTTTAAATTTTTTCTTTATATATAATACATAATATAAATATTATTAATAAGTGACGGATCGGTTCTGTTTCATACGATTTTTTAAAATTTAATCCGTGAATCGAACCATAAGAAACGGTTCTTAATTATTTGGAACCGGAACCAAATCATTCATTAAGAAAAAAAACCGAACTAAATTATATGGTTTGGATCGGTTCGGACCGGTTTAATGGTTTTAACGGTTTTCTGAACACCCCTATTTAAGAGATGCAAGAAGAAAATAAGATAAAAAATATTTTTTTTTATTCCACTCTTTTTCTTTTGTCACTTGTTTTTTACTCGTTTTTTTTTTCACACCTTTTTCCTTTTCTTTTGACATTTTTTTTTGTTTTTTTCAATAAAGAACCTACGACTCAAAGTCGTGTTCGTAGGAATTTCTTGGGTTCTGTGCAAGCGGTAGCAAAAGATTTTTGAGCCGATGAGATTTGGCAAAATTTCGAGTGGCAAAAAAAAAATTATCTTGAATTAATGGCGAAGATTTTGTGTGGCAACAGGCAATATTAGAAAGCATCATGGGTTTGACCGAAATTGAAGGTGCAGGCATCGTAATAGATTGGAAAGAGAAAAAAAAATTGTGTGCTAAGCTTAAGTGGGCTGGGGTTCTTTAGTAAGGCTTGAGTGTTAAAAGAAAAAAAATATGCCGGTTGGTTTAGTTGATTTGGGCTGGACGACTAATTTTTGGGGGAGGGGGGCTGGGTTGGACTTCTTTGTTTTTGGCTAGGCTAGGCTGAACTTGTCTTTGCTTTTTGTTTTTTTAGTTGGTTTGGGCTTAATAGCTAAGAGTTTGGAAAGAACAACAGGTGTGGACCGGCTGAAATTTAAATTATTGTGTTTTAGAGATGGGTCAGTCAGGTTAATAAAAATGGTTGGGCCTCTTTATCAACGAGAAGAACAGGGACACAGGGTCCCTACCCTGAGTTACTCACAGCATGGGGGTTGTGAGGTCAAGGGTATTTTATTCGTGATTTTAAAATTTAATCAAAATCGTTCATTATGTTAAACTCGTCAAGTATGTAATTTTTATAAAAAATCAGTTCAATCGGACATTATTATCTATGTGATTAGAGTATGTTTATTTTGAAAAAATTAATTGGCTTATAGTATTTTGAGAATAAACTGTCAAACAAATGTATTCAGATCATATGACTAACAATGTTCGATTGATCTGGTTTTTTACAAGGATTACTTATTCATGGATTTCAACATAATGAATGATTCAGATTAAATTTTAAGATCTCAAATAAAATATCTTTGAGCTCACAACATCTTATTCACAGTAGGAACCCCAAATCCAAAAGAACAGAAGGGAGGAAAGGGACGATAAGCTTTTGGGGAGGGGGGAAAGGGTTTCTAGGTTTTTCTGGTGGTGTCGCACGAAGGTCGACGGAGGAAGGGGCGCTAGGCTTTCAGCAAGGGGGAAGGGTTTCTAGGGTTTTCGAGTGATGGCACTTAAAGGTCGGCGAAGGCGGCGACGAAATTGGGCAGTGAAGGCGGTGGTACAAAAGGGACGCAACCGAGGCGGATGTGGTGACGATCTAGGGCAGCGGAGGTGAACGAAGATGGTGTCGATGGTAGCGGTGGCGACTGGGGTTGGTGAGGTTCTTTGTCGTAACTGGCAGAGGAGATGTGAAGATTGCTTGGGGACGTAGGCCGAGGTCGATGACTGGTTTTGGGTTGAAGAGGACTTCCTTAGTGTCATTGGTGGTGCTGTGAAGTAGTGGCGGAGCAATGGTGAAGGAGTGGTAGTGGCTAGTTTTGATTATGGAGCGACACAATAGATGTTACGGCGTTGTCGGTGGTTGAAGGTTTCAACGGTGATGGAGTAAACCAAGAAAGATGGTGGATTAATGTTTTGCTCTAATACCAAATGATGTAGCACCAATATAAAAGAAAAAGAAGAAAAAGAAGAAGAAGAATAGAGATTAGGGAATGAGTGAAGAGAGCCTAGATTAGGAGAAAAATAGATAGATGAGAGAAAGAAGACCGGAAGCGGAGGGAAAAATCACACAATTATCAACTCAAATTCTTATTTATCAATGTCTTCTCAATACATCAAAGATCCTATTACTTATAAGTCTAAACCTAATGAAAAAGAAAACAGAAATTCTTAATTAACTGAAAACAAATAACAATCTAAATGGAAAAAAATAATATCTTAATAAAATAATATTCTAATTAACTAGAAAGTGAATGAAATGATAACCTAAATAATATCCGGAAAGTGAATAAACTCCAATTCCAATAAATTGCAATTTCATATATTGTCTGCATGAAACAGTTTGATATGTTTTATGACCCATAAAGTAGGCTGATTCACAAATGAGTGGTCTGAGTTTGACTTGTTGAGAAAGAAGTGAGGGAGGGGAGTATTTAGTACAAAGGGAGGTAGGAGATGGGGGAATGGAATGAGAATTATGAGTTAGAGTGTGACATGTTTTAAAACTGTGAGGTTCTTGTATAAATCGGACAACATTGTTATGGTTTTGATGTGAAGTTTCCATTAGGATCACTACGTGGGTCTTATCACTCTTATGGGGGGAGGGGAGGATAGAATGTGACATCACGTTGCACATCGACTAGGTATGAAAAAGTGCTTGAGTTATATGAGTGACTTTACAATCTATCATATTTACTTATTAATGTTGTGAGAACCTAGTCCAAAGCGGACAATATCATTACAACTCGAGATGAGTAAGCTACATAAAGTAGAGAGTTCATCACATGTTGGGTACCCTTTTTTTAATCTTTTAAAGCCTTTTCACTCCTTTTTTGGCAATACATACCGAAGGCTAGGATGTTTTGGTTCTTGTAATTTAAAAGTTGTCTAAAAAACTCATCAATTCATCTCAATATATGTTTTTGCTTCAAAATTCTAACTCACCCTCTTATTTAAGCAAAATTCAAACTAAAAGACATATTCTATTGCAATTTTTCTCTAGGTTATTAATTTTATTATACAATGACTTGGTAGTAGGGGTTGCAGGTGACCGACCATACACAAACCTAAATATGTTGTATTAATGAAATTTTCACATTGTGATTGAATTTGTTTTTCCAATATAATGTTTCTCTCACTAACTATTGTTGTTCAAATTTAATTTTAAAATTAACTTATATTAAAACGAGTCTTTAAACACGGTCAATTTCGCTAGTTATGAGATAAAATAAGGAGGGCCATGATGTGTGCGATCGCCCGCCCATGCAGTTGGGTAATAATACTTGAGGGTTTACTAACTAAACGGATCCTCGGTAATTTCTGATGATTGATTTATTCTCGTTCTTTGTCATGCTTGTTGCTGTGTTTCAACATTTTCTCATTTCTGTTTAAATCTCTGACCAAGATTTATTGACTGTTGTAATGCAGAAGCGGTACGAGGACATTCCAGTTTTGGGACAGAGGCCATCCGAATGAAGTACCGCACTTGACTCTACTCTTTTTTCTAATCTCCTTCCTAGAGTTGAAAACAAAACATTTCTTCTTCATCTTTGAATAAGTATTACTTCACTGGAACAAACAATTTGACCAATGATCTTTCCAAACATTTGGATTATTCGATATTTTGAGCCTTTTTTTTAGGGTCAATTTAGTATCTGGATGTGGGAAAAGTTCTTTTGTTTTGGAGATTTTCTTCTTTATGTTTCATTTTCTATTTTCACCTAAAGAAAAGTTGGGTGGAAATTTCAACAATTATTATTCTGGATTTTTTTTCTTGTTAATGGTGCCAATTACTTGGCGGTTGACATGTAATGCAACTAAAGATCAGGTTCGTCTGTTTTCTTTTCAATAGTTGTCCATTGTGCTTTCTGTTAACTTACACCACGTTTGGATGATAGAAATATTCAGAGAAATAGAAATGTGATTGTTAAAAATTAAATACATTAGTAAATTAATGCATGAAGTAATTATATTCAAACTAATTCCAGAATTTTGTTTTTACAAATTTATTACAGTTCAATATTTTTTAGGGTAAATTACATTGGCATTCTCTGAGATTTTTGACAAAAACAGAAACCTTCCATGTATTTTCAAAAATATCACTTATTTTCTTTCAGGTTTAATTTTAATATCAAATTGACCCAATTATTAAAATTTTTAGCAAAAATCACTATCACAACTCCAAAGCCACCCTCAAAATCACCCTACACTCCAAAATCACCTCACACACTAAAATCACCCATAAAACCACCTCCACCTCAAAACCACCCACACACCTCAAAACCACCGACCGCCTCCCTCACCGTCGTCGATCGTCGACCCTCACACTGCCGCCACTGCCAACCCCTACACCGTCGCCACCGTCGTCCCTCTCTCTGTCGTCTCTCTCTCTCCTCTCTTTGTTGTCTCTCTCTCTCGGTGTGGGGATTGGCGGTCGGCATCGGTGAAGGAGGCGGTCGATGGTTTTGAGGTGTGGGAGTGGTTTTTTGGGTAGTTTTGGGGTGTAGGGTGGTTTTGAAAGTAGTTTTGGGGTTGTGATAGCGGTTTTCGTTAAAAATTTTAACGGTTAATTCTATTTGATGTTAAAATTCAATCTAATGAGAGGTTAGTGATATTTTTGAAACCACATGAGAGATTTCTGTCAAGGAAAGTCAGTGTAATTCATCCTCTTTTTTATTATTGATTGACTGGTTACCAAGGGATCATATTTTTGTTTTGTCTGCAAATGTGATTTTTGGTTGTATAAATAAGCAAGAATTGTTATTATTTTTTATTTGAATTCATTCTAATGGTAAGAGTTATGAAGGGTAAGAATTTTTTTTTTATTTCCCTTAAAAATTCTTACCATCAAAACATTGTTGGGTTTGTGGCTTGAAATTTCTAACAATACCAGAAATTGGCACTAGCAGAGCGCTTGAGCGCCCAGGATACTAGAAATCGGCGCTAGCAGGAGTGCTAGCTAGGCGCTTGAGCACTAATAGGATAGAATCGTGCGCTAGCTAGACGTTTGAGCACTAATAGGATAGAATCGTGCGCTAGCTAGACGTTTGAGCACTAATAGGATAGAATCGTGCGCTAGCTAGGCGCCAGATAGGTGCTTGAGCGGCGAAAGGTCATAGAGCGATAATATGTGGTGCTAGTAAGAGTTTTTTTTTTGTAGATTATAGATATAGTGTTTATGTTCGACAAGTTTTAGAACACCTGTTACTCTAAAAAGACTTAATTTAGAGATCAAAGAGAATATGAAGAGACATAGATAAGCTCAATTTGAGATTATAGTGATTATGAGTTTGAGAGAATGAATCTTGTAATACATATTTGTATATAGTGGATTTAATATTCTTTTTTCTCGTAGAAGTAGGCAGCCAGCTGAATTACGTAAATTTTGATTCTTATAATTGTTGTATTTTTACTTGTTTTGTGTTGATCGTAACTTACATTTTTTCTGCTGTGTTGGGAGATTTGTGTCAATAAAATCCAAACAAAACAAATTTGAATTTCGAGAGCCAATAGATCAATCATACATTATATGATCATTTATGGTTGCAAATGTGAGTTTTAGTTGCACAAGTAAATACAACTTATTTTTCTATTTCTTTTCATTCTAAAAGTAACATGGGCATTTTTGCTCGTTTTTATTACAAGAAAAATGTTTTTTTTATAATTTTTAATATTTAGTACGAAGAAAAATAAAGTTACTAAAAATATTTTTCTCAAGAAAAATAAGTAAATTTTGATGAACTACATTTTTTTAGAAAGAAACATATATTTTTTTTTTTGGTAAATTACACTGGCCTCCCTTAAGATTTCGGTCAAATACAGTTAAACCCACACTTTTGAGCAAATTACAATGACACCCATTTACTTTTGAACAGCGTTAATAAAAATATTTAATTGACAAAAATACCCCTCCTCTTCCCCCAATCTCTCTCTCTCTCTCTCTCTCTCTATTACACTCACAAGCCGCCAACCCCCCCAAACGCAGCCACAGCCGGCCACCGCCGGTTCCCCACTTTCCACCAATCT
>JAULJZ010003396.1:0-17039 GCA_032270985.1 Heliamphora pulchella | reverse complement strand
TCTCTCTCTCTCTCTCTCTCTCTCTCTCTCTCTCTCTCTCTCTCTCTCTCTCACACACACACACACACACACACACAAGAATAAGAATGGATTAGTCTTCTAACGTCATGAAAAAACTCATTATATAATGTATAACAATAGTAACAGAATTCAATTTGTTCATGTTTACAGTTATAATCATATTAGATATACGTGTGTGAGTGTGTGTATACACACACACACACACACACACACACATACATATATATATATATATATATATAGAGAGAGAGAGAGAGAGAGAGAGAGAGAGAAATATATTACCTATCAAAAAAAAAGGAAAAAGAAAGATGAGGTAATAGAAAACATGTCTTTCTTGTAATAGTCATAAGTCCTCACAATGACTAGAAGTTGTAAGAATTAACGGATTTCAAATCTTGATAGGGACTAACGTGTGTGTGTTGTGTGTGTTTGTGTGTGTAACAAGTCTTCCTTGTAAAAGTCACAAGTCCTCACAGAGACTAGAAGTTGTAAGAATTAACAGATTTCAAATCTTGATGGGGACTAACACGTATGTGTGTGTGTGTGTGTGTGTTCATGTTCTTCCTTTATTTTGACCTTTCTTACTGCATTTTATTTAAGTCAAGCTGGAGCATTATCCTAAATGTGTCTTGTGTATATCCATATGAAGGATTTGTGTCTCCTCTACTGTCCAAAGCAAATTGAAAATCTCAAATTAGATTTCTTACTTTTAAGAGTCTCAAGTATTCACCAACAAATTATAAGTTGCAACTTGCAAGAACGAAGGTTTTCGAATGTTAACAAGCTAAAAAGAGGGGAGAAAAAATATATATTCAAGTTTATTCCTTTTTTCTTATCCTATTTAATCCCATTTCATTTGCTTCAAACTTGAAGTCAGTCTGGATAATTTACTCAAAACTCTGACTCCGAATTCCCATATAGCCTCCTCCATGCCATGGTGGTTCCACAAGACCTTCACCAATGGAATAGTCTATCCCCGCAAACCTAATCCTGCATATCTAGAATCTTCACTGACCGCTTCTCATGAGATAAATTGCTGTCGACTTCAAGATCAGCCAAGTCAATCACATAAATAGGATTTGGCTCGCGTTTGAGAAGTACAAAAACATGAACCATGTCGTGAACTCTCAAAAGCTCTAGTTACAAGGCAAGAGAGTACACCACCCATTTGATCCTTTCAAGGATCTCAAGCGGACTGATGAACTATGGTGACAGCTTCCACTGCTGTCAAACCTCATGAAACCTCGCCCTTAGCAAAAGTTCCAGAAACACGTGGTCACTCACCTTGAACTCCAATGCTTCATGTCTCTAATTGGCATAGCTCTTTTGGTTAACAAGGATCCAAGTTAGAAACGATCATTACTAATATCCGGTGAAGCCGCACTATCTCTCGTATATATAATCTCCTGAGAACATCCATCGAGTCTGAAACTCGAACTGAAATATAGTACTTCTTGGATAGATGGTCCACCACAAACCTACCTGCATCATACCTCTAGGGTAATCTAAAGGGCCTAGTGACGAAATCCATTGTAACATGCTACCACTTTCACTCTCCTATTTGCAAAGGCTGAAGCAAAACCACAAGAACCAGCGAGTATCAAAACTTGATAAAGAATCCACAGCAGTCTCCCCTCTGGTTCTCTGCCTTTATTTGCTAATAAGTCAAGTAATGAGCTACGAACTGAGCAATGTCTGTCTTTATCACCTTCCAGCAGATTTGTCAACACAAGTCGTGATACGTCTTGGTGCCTCCCGAGTGCACGAAAAGACTAGAATAGTGAAACCCCCACAAGACATCTTTTTTGCAGGGATCCGACACGAAAAGTCTTCACATGTACCTCAAACTCGGATCCATGTGCACAATCCAACGCTCTTCCTCCTCAGTCCTAGAAATGCAATCTCGAATGGTTTCTGATTCGGCATCCACCAACTATGCCTCAACCACTCCACTAACAAAAGTCGATTGCAAGACGAGCAAATAAGCGGCACCCTCCTCGATCTAGCCAAAGTGTGGATCGAACTCATCCACTACTCCAAGCATCTCCCACTATCGGATGGCGATCCATGTTAATCTGCTAAGGGGATTTCAACTAAGCGCATCGTCCACGACATTGGTCCTTCCCAAAAGATATAAAAGAACAAAGTCATGGTGCTCCATGTAATCCAACCAATGTTGCTCCAAGTTTAAATCCTTATGAGAGAAAAGATATGTCAAACTCGTGGTACAAGCAAACCCTGAACTGCTTGTTATAAAAATAACACCTCCAACTCTTCAGCTCAAAAATCATCGCCGCAAGCTCCAAGTCACACGTAGAATAATTGTACTCGTACGAATTTAGTTTTCACAATCCATAGACCAGGATTTGACCATCCTGCATCAACATGCACCCTAAGCATCACGTGAGGCATCACAATAAACATTGTGACCAAATCTCACTCCAAAATAATCAAAACTAGCGCAATAGTCAACCTCTTTTTCAGTTCCTGGAAAGCCACACAAGCACAAGCCACACAAGCATTGTCATGTGAAACCTTCGGTAGCTAATAAACACTCTGAGAAATCGATCTTTTTTCTTGGCAAACAACGCCAAAACTTCCCAAGGTGAAACATTAGGTCAGACAAATCCATTGTCCTAACAATTCTACAACTGAACCTTGACCTCCTACAACTCTATTGGTGCAAAACTATAAAGTAGTATTGATATAGGCTCGGTGCCTGACACTAGATCTATAGAGAATTCAATCTCCAACTTTAGCGGTAGCTCAAAAAGATCCTCCGAAAACACATCTGGATACTCGCTCACAATGGGTGGTAACTCAATGCGAGTTAACCCTCCCTTGTTGATCACATAATGGAGAAAAGTAGACTTAGCACCTCAAGTTGTCCAAAGACAATCAAACTATCGTTTCGATCTCCCAGGAAGTAAAATTAATTCCCATCAGGAGTGCAAACGATTACTCTTCACTTGTAATAGTTGATTGTCGCCCGAAAAGGCAACCAATCCATCCTAGGATGACATCAAATTTAATCATATTTAAAACAAAAAAATCACAAAGAAGATAACGGTTTGCGATCTCTATCTCACAAGTCCTACAAACCCTCCTTAAAGTCACCCTACATCCAACTGGTGTCTCGATCAACAAGGCATAACTCAACACGTCCACCTCTAGTCTTAAGGCATATGCAAATGCTGATTAAATCAATGAATGTGATACTCTGGTATCTATCAATTCATTTGCCCATGAATTGAATAAAAGAAATGCATCTCAAACAAAAATGCAGCCCAGATTCAGAGAGATGCTATGGTGAGATCAATCAAAGCGATTACATAAAATTTTGAGTAACATACAAGCCATGAGAACTCCGCCTGTCTAGTGCTTAAATTATTAGATGTTATACCGCCGGTCCCAAGCCCGAAGAAATGAGGAGATTTGTGCATTAAGTAGCTAACAACCAACACATAAAACAGCCCGCCAGATCCCTATGAACATGAATCCAATGAATTTACGTGTCAATTCTAGGGCGTCCCCCTTATGTGACGCATTATGCTTGCCTTTGGGCGTTTCAAAAAAATGGGCAAGGGACACCACACCGGGGCCCAGGTGTGGTGAAAAGTGAGCAAGGGTTCCTGCGCTTCCCTGGGTGATCGCCGGTAAAGAAGTTAGCGCGGGACCATAGGCTTAAATTAGTAACTTGGAATATAGAAACTTTAACAAGTAAAACAATAGAATTAGTTGACACTATGATTAGAAGAAAAATTAGCATAGCGTGCTTACAAAAGATTAAATGGGTAGAAAATAAATCAAAAGAAATAGATAATACAGGGTATAAAGTCTATTATACTAGGAAAGAGACTTAGAAATAGTGTAAAAATAATAGTAACTAAATACCTTTAAGATAATATAGTAACAATCACGCGAAAATGAAGATAGGATAATTTTAATTAAACTTGTGAATGAAGAAATTATAGTTAATGTGATTAATGCCTATTCACCTTAGTTAGGATTGGATGACCATACTAAAAGACAATTTTTGGATCAAATAGATGAAATGGTTCAAGAAATACCAGTAGGAGAGAAGATAATTATATGTGAAGATTTTAGTAGGCACGTAAAAAACAAGAGACAAGAATATAAGAAAGTTCATGGGGGATTTAGTTTTTGTGATCGAAATGAGACTGGATAGGAGACCCTAGATTTTGCAGTAGCATTTGATCTTATATTAACCAATACTTTCTTTAAAAAGAGAGAACACCTAATAACCTTTACGAATGGGTCTCATAAAAGTCAAATAGATTATTTCTTTATCAGGAACATAGACCACCTAATACGTAAAGATTGCAAGGTCATTCTTGGAGAGAGCTTAGCATCACAACATAGACTTATAGTACTAGATATTTACATAAAAGGGCAACATAAAACGAAAAGAGATATTAAAATCTCACGAACTAGATGGTGGAATCTTCAAGGTGAGAAATTGAAAATTTTTAAGAACAAAACATGTAAAGAAGGTGGGATTTAGAAGATGCAAATACTATTTGGGGTTCAATGGCAGAATAGATTAAAAAGATATTGAAAAAAGTTCTCGGAGAGTCGAAATGGAAATGTCCTACAACTAAGGAAACTTGGTGGTGGAATGGCAAGATCCAAGCCATAGTAAAAGCAAAGAAGAAATGTTTTAAAAGTGGCAAAATGATAGAAATGAGGCCAATTTTAAGAGTTATAAACAAACTTGTAAGGATGGTAAGAGAATCATTAGAAATGCGAAATTGAAAGCTTATGATGATTTTTATGTTAAATTAGATAGTAAAGATGGAGAAAAAAATATCTACAAACTCGCTAAGTGGAGAGAATGGAAAATAAGAGATCTTACTCAAGTTAAATATATAAAAAGCGAGAATTCAAGGATGTTACTAAATGACAAGAAAATTAAGGAAAAGTGAGAAACCTATTTTGAGAAATAATTAAACGAAAAACATGTGGAAAAATTTAAAGGAGAGGAATCTGATAACTTTGATGAAACTAGATAATATAAGTTCTATTGCAGAATACGTAAGTTTGAAGTAAAAACTGCAATGAAAAGAATGAAATCTAAAAAAGCTTTAGGACCAAATGGAATCCCTGTGAAGATATGGAAATGCCTAGGCGAAGTGAGAGTGTCTTGATTAACAAAGCTATTTAATAAAATCATAATGACTAGAAAAATGCCCGAAAAGTGGAGAAAGAGTTTTCTAATACCTATGTATAAAAAAATAAAAGAGATATTCAAAACTATAACTATAGATGTATTAAAAGAGATCTTCATATGATCTTCATAAGAGATCTTCATATGATCTTTATATGATCTTCATATAAAAAAATAAAAGAGATCTTCATATGATTTTTATAAGCTTAGAAAAAGCCTATGATAGAGTGGCTAGAGATATCATATAGTGAACGTTGGAGAGAAAGGGAGTGATAAAGGATTTTACATTGATGTGATAAGAGACATATATGATGGAGCCGCCACAACAATTACATTACTTGCAAGAGAACAAGTAAATTCTCAATTACAGTAGGATTACACTAAGGATCAGCTTTGAGTTCTAATCTCTTTACCTTAGTTATGGATAAATTGACTAAACATATTCAGGATGAGGTCTCATGGTATATGTTGTTTGCTAATGATATTGTCTTAGTAAATGAGACTAGAAGTGAGGTTAACGCTAAGCTAGAAATATAGAGGGAAGCTTTAGAATTAAAAGGGTTTCATATAAGTAAAAACAAAACTGAATATATGGAATATAATTTTAGCAGTAATAAGAGTATAAATGGTGAAAAAGTAAAAATTCAAAATCAACAGATAACTAAGAGTGAATATTTTCGTTATTTAATTTCGATTATTAACAAAGATGGAGAGGTTGCAAATAATGTAACCCATAGAATCAAAGTTGGTTGGCTCAAGTGGAGGAATGCTTCCAGAGTTTTATATGATCGACGGATACTTACAAGATTAAAAGAAAAATTTTATAGGACAGTGATTAGACCAACGATTTTATATGTTAAGGTAGATGTGTGGTAAGACTAGAAAAGATAAAATTTAAGAATGAAAAGATTCGTGGAATGGTAGGGGTTGCACTAATTGAGAACAAGTTGAGAGAAAATAGATTAAGGTGGTTTGGACACATACAATGTAAATCAATTGATATTGTGGTTAGAAAAAACGATGAGATCATGAGTAATGAAAATACTAGGAAGAGGGGTAGACTTAAATTGATATAGGATGCCGTATTAAGAAAATATATAAATCTATTAAAACTAACTGAAGATATGGCTCTTAACATAGTAGAATGGCGTAAAATGATTCATGTAGCCGACTCTAATTGATTGGGACAAAAGCTTAGTTTCGTTTGGTTTCGTTTGGTTTGATTTATACAAGTCGTGAGACTTCTCCAAAAAGTTATTAAAACTACCCCTCTATCTCTCTCCCTCTCTAGCTTCTCTTTCTATAGCTCACATACAAATGCACTCATGCGAATTGCTTTTAGACTAATTTTTGTGACACCGAAGAAGATAGAAGTGATCTCCTCGACAAGGACAACATTTTAATGGGAGGGGTACACACTTTGATGGATCTTGAGTTTTAGGTTTTCCTCTCTTCACCTTTTCTCATCTTTGAGGTAGGTCTCCATGCTCCCAACTTAATATGTATACTTTGTGTATGCATATTTCCGCATCTCGGTTGGGTTAGGATTTTGAGTATTAGAAAACATGCACTAGGAATTTTAAATGTGGTGGCGTTAAGATTTTTTTCTCCTTATGCATTGTAGTAATGTTTTATGCAATTTGGAAATACCATGCGAAGCAAATTTGAGATCCAATGAGAAATGCATAAATTAGGATTTAATAAAAATTTGAGAAAAATAAAAGATATTGGGTTATTTTTGAAATTGGATATATGTATATGTGATTTAAATGATTAAGATGTATTGCCGATGAAATGATGGAATTTTCTTGAAAAATGTAGCGTGTTTTATTGGGGAAGTTGGTTTTATTTGGAGAAATGTTGGAAATTGTTAAATTGAGAGATTTTGGTGTGTACATTGAAATCGAAGTAATTTTTACAACATTGGATTGAAAAGAAAATTTTCGTGTGAATTCATTTTCGGATGTTATGTTTTTGAGGCTTGATTCGACAGAGTTAAGGGCTCAGTATACCATTTTGATTTGGAATCTTATGGGCTGTGACTGTGTCATAGAGAAATAAGAGGGGGAAAGGTCGAAAACTTTTCCAATGGTAGGTTGCACGCCCTTTTAGGTTAAAAGGTCGAAAACGACAGATGATTTAGAACTTATGCCATGCAAAGTGCTAAGTATTTTGTTTGGTGAACAACCCGAGATTTATGGAATTTGGGGAAAATAATATTAGACTTGAAATGGTTTGGAAAACATAAATGAAAGCCGTCATGATTTGTTACTAGGCCAATCAAACAACTTATTGGTGGTGTTTGGTATTTCTAAAACTAACAATTTATAGATTGTAGCTTGTCTCCTCATGGTCGTGTGGGTGTGTCAGTGTGTCATGGAAACACAATTTTGAAAGGAAAAAAATATTTTGGAAAGTTGTTACTTTTAGACAAACCTCCTAACTGTCTCTGCACCCCTATCTCCTTATCACTGAGCGGTCATGGTGTTAAGTGGAAATGCAGCAATCTATGCAAGTGAGGCATTCTAAGAGACCAACTGACTTGACTTGGGTTAATATCAACAATGCAATTCATCCCAAAAGTTATGAGGCTATTTTATCGAGTTCCAAGGAGTGGAAGTATCAACATAGTTTCAAAGAACGCCATATAAAGAACATAAGCCAGATGATGAAATAGAAAAAAAAATCTTGGAAACATTTGTTCTTAAGCAATGTAGATGTATATATTAGTATATCCCGACATGCCTACGTATCATGATATATTATCTGTCTGCATAATTTCATAATGGGCTTCCGTGCTCATATATAATATTTCAGGTGCCGACATAGAACCAAGGACTTGAGGGTGTTGAGGATCTCCTCCTTCCAATTTTTTTATATTTGTGGGCCAAATGCCACCATTTTGATACATATGATGTTGTAAGATCATGACCTAGGATATTTCTTTTGGATTCCATGCAATTTATAGAAGCATGAAAGGGAAACATTTGAGATGATGATGTATTATGTTTTAATATCATGCTTGAGTTGTAATATGGATAGTCATTGGAATGAATAAAATTTGCATTCTTGAATGTATGGAAATTGAATTATATTTTGATTTTGCGTGGAAATCGATAGGATATTTACGAGAAGTAAAAAGGTGTGGGCTCAAAACCTATTTTATTTAGGTAATCTTGTTTTGGAGTTGTATATTTGACTGTGAGATTTTTGGCCTTACATGGAATTAGAATTGGAACTTGAGATTTTGAACTTCAGCAGGTTAAGAGACTACTAGATCTAGCGAATCGTTATTGCTTGAGCGGTCTCTTTGCTGCAAGTTACATCCTTTCAGTCCACTTTTCAGCCTTGATGTATTTTGTGCACTCGAGTGGTCCCTCTTACACCTCGAGTGGTCTTTTTCCTGCAAAACCCCTCTCAGCTCTTTGGGCGCTTGAGCAGTCCTTGCGCTTGAGTGGTTTTCTTGGGTAGTTGGGGATTTGTTTTCTCTAGTTGGGCTTCGGGGTTATGAGTTGGAATTCCTTTGGTTGACTTGGGAAGTTATCCTTGACTATTCATACTCATTCGGCGCAACCTTTAAGGTTCCCTTGGTATCCTTCATATTCCCTTATCATGTCCTTGGATTTGAATATTCAAGGCGTGGCAATTTGAAACTAAGGCAAAAATCAACATAAATTTTCTTTCTTGAAACCCAAAATAAAGCTACTAAATACAAATTTATACACATTTTATAAGAGAGTAAGAATCCCTACTAAGGAGAAGAAAAGAGAGGAGAAAGAGAAGCCATAGTGAGGGGGAAAAAATAAAAACCCTCCAAAATGAATTACGTTCCCATCAAAATGTTCCCCACATCAAGCAGATCACTTCTCTTTTCTTCAACACCACGAGTTTTGACCTAAACATCCTTATAACTACTATTGCTACATTTCTCCCCATTCAACTCTGCAAAGTATCAAACAACACCAAACAAGGCACATGTGACGAAAATGACACTACCACCCACCACAATAAATTAAATTACAAGAAGGACCGGGTCTCCACAATTTTTTTATTCTAAATCTTCAATTTTTCCTTCACAAACTTTTCTTCATGAATACAAAAGGTCCCAACATATGAGCCCCACAATTCCACCACCGCGCTCAATAAATTTTCTAAAAGAATGATACTCAACCACATATTGTCAAACATAAAGGGAGCCAGTGCCAGTCCCCCACTTAAAAGGACAACCACATATTCTCGAACCAAAAGGGGACAGGTAGTGTTTGACGATGTAATTCTTACACAGTACATGCCCATTTGACTTGAACCCATTATCTTATCATTCCTTTTCTTCTATGATTCGTGTAGTAGGTCACTACTTCTCATGAACAAAGCTTTTTCAATAAACAATTATAAATAATAAAAAAAAACCCTTGCTTCAGAACCCATAAAAGAAAATCCTGTTTAGTAATGGTAATGGTTGGGGGAGATGGTTGCACAACATCGTCTAGTACTAGAGCCAAAAATGCAAAACCGGTCACGCAGAAATTGAGAAGATTGCATTGGTTTTGGTATAGAAAACAAGCATAGCAAGATTGGCTCCTTAAAAAAAATAATAATTAAAGCTCTAAGGAGATTGATTGAAGATTTGGGCTTTCAAGATTTCGCATCTAATTGAATTGTGGACAACCAAGTTTCATATAAATTGCACAAAGTCAATTAACGAACCAACTGGAATTTGTACTTGTAGAAAAAAAGCAAGTAAAATGCATCTGAAAATTAAATATCTCAAAATTAATGAAAACAACACCCACCCTGTGAAGAAAAAAATAAAGAAATAAAGAAGGAAAACATCCCATCGTCCAAAATAGCCTAGTAGTATCAACAATGTAAAAAGAGAGTAAAGGGTATGACAGTGTGATTTTACTATAATAGAAGGGGTGTAAGTGTAATTTACTCTAATTAAATTATGTGTAACCTTATGCATGCAAAAGATTAGCATTTAGTAATAGTAGCAGATTATGTGTTGATCTAATTCCATCCTAGTTGAGTCATTTTGGATGATCCTTCAATTAGTTACAAAGGTTTGTTGTGTTTAGTATATATCTCAAACAGTATTCATGATCAGGCATACAGGAAACAACCAAAGGTCAGTGTTGTAGTTGAATTCGGTTCATGTATATCCAATAGTTCTGTTTTGTGTTTACCATAGACGAGGAAGAAAGTAGTAAGCGGTGTTTAATAAAGGGATCTTACTCCAATGGAGGGCTTTCTGTACCTTTTTGAGATTGTATCAATAAGGAAACTGGAAAAGTATTGAGTGAATATGGAGGGCAACGTCAACCACTCGGATGTTGTGTTCATTGGCATTTTTAGCAACTAGTGTCAAGATTCTTTGAAAATCATGCAGAAAATCTGCAGTGATTGTTAATATAGTTGTTCAAAGTAAGTGTCCAAATGGAGCTCTGCTTTCAATTCAATCCTGCTATGCTGCGTTATCCAATGGTGGGGTGTTCCAGGTGTTGATGATATAAATAACAAAGTTACCCTCCTTTTAACAATTTAAGCTTTTAGATTGGATGGTGATCAAAAACGTATCAGAATAGGCAATATATATTGTGTTCAAATCTCACCGCCTACGTGTTTGGTGTGCTTATGTTGGAGAGTCAGCCACACATGAAGGGGCACGTTGATAATGTAAATAATGAAGCTACCACTCTTTCTAATAGTTTAAATTTTTAGAACTTTCTAACAATTTAAACTTTTAGACGAGTTGGTGGTCAACAATCTCTCATGAGTTTTTTTTTTCCTTTTCAGTAAGTAGAGTGTTTCAGGTTTCCCAAAGAAAAACTATGAATTCATACAATAACTGCAAGGAGATTACTTTGAGAACTCATGAACCACATTCTCTTCATTGCTACATAATTCAAGATTTAATTGATTCTTTAAGCATCTGTTTTAAGATGTCATGGGCTAAAAATTTTAATTAATTAGTGTTAAGTCACCAATTGCCCCAAAAACTGAAGCTAATAGAAAATGGGCTCAACAATATATATCAAGCTATCCAGCACTCCCCCCTCACGTGCGACTCTGTCTCGCACGTGGACCCTCACGTGCGACTCTATCTCGCACGTGGAGAGGCAAACAAACTGAGCAGGTGCACCGACACACAGAGTGCACAATAACAAATATAACAGAGAAATATATCACGAGACTTGAATCCAAGACCTCGTGGACCCAAAACTCTGATACTATGTTAAGTCACCAATTGTCCCAAAAACTTAAACTAATAAGAAATGGACCCAACAATGTATATCAAGCTATCCAACAATTAGAACTAAGGCTAGTAGAAAGAACAAATTTATTTAAAGAATCAAGAGAGTTCCTCAAATTGCAGTTTGGCGTGTTTTGGACGGAAAGAGGTGTAAAGCTAAAATGTTGATTTTCAATAACATTTTCCTTTGAAGCGCATCTACAGGTCTTGAAAGCAATGGTTTCTTTTCTTGATTCCATTGAGTCCTCAATTTTCATTAAGGATTGTGTGTTCCCTCATGAAGATGGCTTTCAGCCATTAGTATTAGTCAACAAAAATGAAAACCAAAGAAGTCTATATAATGAGGATAAACTTGACCTAATTACTTACCTCAACCAGTGGTGTTTCCCCCCGAAGTATCAAATCAACACTCCTTTCTGTCTGCAAAAATAAAGAATAACAAAGTACTAAACAAACTGTAGAGATTATCCAACAACGATGTTAAGAGTGTTTTTAGTTATTGTCCTTGTCTTTGATCTTATATTTACAAGGGCATTCTTACAATTGTTTTCGGCATATATTATTATAAAACCATGTTGGTGAAGGAATCTGATTAAGACTCCTTGACTTTTCTTAAACCTTCTTTCTATCTGTTTTCTCTTCTCTATCTCTCTTCCTCTTCCTCCTCCCTAAATTCATATTTTACAACTCAAATTGGTATTAGAGCAATTCGATCCAACCCTAAAATGAGTCGTAGATTTTTAGAACTTGTCACAATGTAACTGCGATGCGTTGACAATTTGACATCATGTTTAACGTAAGGTAACCGTCATTGTAGTCGTACAATGACGCCAAAGTGACATCAGCAACCTGTCCGCACGCTGGCCGTCGGCGAATACATGGTTTAACTCATCTCGTTCCCTTGGTAATTATGGTGATTTTTGCATAAATTATGAAGACATTTGATGCTCCTTTCAATTTTGGGGGGGAAAATTCAATTTCATAACCCTATTTTTCGATCTAAAAACCTGCTAGTTTTGATTGTCAAAACCCATTCTATAGGTGCTAAAAATCATTGTTTGTATCAGATTCTGGTTGATTTGGTGATTATAGAAGTTATTACTTCTCTTTTTGCAAATATTATATATATATACCCCTAGTTTGGCAGTGCCTATTTTTTTTCGGCATTTCCTTTTTGAGACTTCATGCTTCGGCAAATGGTTCAGTCAGTGTTGTGGTTGCTACGAGTGACTCTGATTTGCTTCGATTTGGCAATATATTTGAGTTAGGTTCAAATCTAGAAACTATGTGGAAATAAAATCATTGCCAAAACAAGCGGCAATTAAACTAGACATTTCTAGAAAATATCTATTGCTAAATAAATTTTCCCTAAGAAAAATTGCTCAACGATTCTTCCTTGACTTATTCTGCTCCAGAAATTCTGTTACCACGTGTTCTACATCAAATAGGTGCATCAACCACCTTACAAAATTTATTCATTCCTGATTTTATCTTTTCTGATTTACCACACATTCACCTTGAAATCCCAATCAGGCATTTCAATCAATACAAAATCAATTAAGTACTTCAAGAATAACTACAGAATAATGAGTGTGCATCCTAAGGGCTCGAAACAGAATTATAATCTATTAGAATTGTTATCCCCGTGTTATCCTTGTATGCTATAAAGTTTAATTGAAAGACCTCCAATACTTTTTTTCCCTTTTATTAACCTTTAAGTTTTTACTATACCATTAAGATTTCTGAACAATATTCATAAGATTTAGTCAATATAATTTTACCAGCTGCCACAAATGATGGCTAGTCCACAATTTCACGTGCAGCATCTAGTCCAGTTTAGGGAGCAGACACATATTCATTTATCATTTATTTTGTTTAAAAGTCAAAGGTGGATTGGGGAGTATATGATTTTGCTAGACATCGTTTGTCAGGGTCGCCCGTGGGTCATGCTATATGACAAGAAATGCTTGTTGAGTCTTACAGATGGTCAAAGATAGGTTTATAACATTCGCAACCCTAAAACATCTCCTTCAATTAAACAACTAAAATGCAAGTTCTATCATGTTCTTAGTATTTGAAGAGTCATTCATGTATAATCTATTCATCTTATAGAAATAAACAAGGTTTGGAACACTAAAACTGTCACACCTCAAAAATTATGATGTGGCAGTCCAAATAACAAGAGAGAAAGGAAGACTTGAAAACAAATGAGAGCGTGCCAAGCGGACAAGGTCAAAGTCAAAGGTTGAAGTCAAAGGAACCAAGTCATATGAGAGTAATCATCAACAAAGAAGAAGGAGAGAGGGTTATACAGAAATTTAAAACTTTGGTCAACTAACTAACAGAAAGCATATTGAATGGGAAATCTGGAACATAGAGATTAAAAAGCAAGGGATTCATTGGGACGAAGAACACCTTTCCCACGGACGGGGCGAGAGGAACCATCAACTAAAATAATATTATACTGAATAAGAAGAAAATCAGTAAAAAAATAAAAGATGAATTACCAAACACGTGAGAACTAGCTTTGGAATCTATAATCCATGAAAAAAGGCGAAAGAGAGGCACATTGAATAGTACCTGAATTTGGCTAAAGTAGCAGTAGAAGTGGAAGAACGATGAGCAATTGGCAATGCCTGAACGAGATCGCTAAGTTTGAGTGCTGAGTGAATCATGAGAGCCTAACCAGAAAGTGCTAAAAACGCATGAGATTGGATTTGAGAAGTATCATCGGTAACCTGATGAGCATAACTTGGAATCTCCTACTTTTTCCAACAGTAGGGTACCGTACGATTAGCACCCCCACAATAATCACACTCGACTGCCTGACCAGAAAGAGTTGAAAATGCCTAACATTGGATGTAACCTGATGAGCATAACTTGGTTTTTTATGTTGGCATTATTACACCAAAAATAATTAAAAAAACCAAGTACAAACTACTACTCCTTAGAATAATGGTTAAGACTAGGTATCATTCCAACAGGAACAAGAAGGCTAAATTGTGGTATTCTCACACTAGTTCCTAGAATTAATTCAGAAAAGAGATTGATTGGGTTTATGAGATTAGAGTTGAAAGATTAAAAAAACAAAAATTAATCTAATGGAACTTCAAATATGAAAAACATTAGGGAATCGAATCCACCTTAGCCTCACAACGATGAATTTATACCGAACATAGACTTAAACTATTTACTGACACAATATCTGTTAAGGCTACAAGCCTTAACAGACTTCTACAGAGAATTAACCAGAACCAAACCTGATATAGCCTATCTTTAACGGCACAGGTTGTCCTAAACAAATTCAGCACAACCCGACCTCGCAAAGCTAAAGTATCTCACGTTTAGATTGCGTTTACAAGTAAAACAGTGTACAACTTGATATTCACAATCACATAAAACAAATATTAAAACCAAGAACGATTGTTATATTAGATAAGCAACCTAGTCAAAAGTTATACAAAGTAAAAGATATAATCCATAGATCAAATATAAACTCAAACACGGCTTGGCTAGAGTTTCATCTAAAACCCTAAAAGGAGGCTTCAAGCCGCTCATGGATGATGATGTAGGGTTCTCAGCCGAAAGTGCTATGGGATGACATTCGGAGAGAGCCACCACCTTTCTTCTCACTCTTTTCACAAGTTTGAGAACCCCCAACTTCGAGGTAGGATTTTCTTTTTATAGCCCTCACCAATTGGACTAGCTAGGTTGAAATTCGTGCACATTGCTGCGTAATTCCATCCGGACAGGGACCAGACGAACTTATGCTGCGAGCTTCATTTTGTCTTCTTTCCATGCTCGAATCAACCTCAGACTTCCCGAACACTCCCTAAGCCTTCACTTAAGCTCCAAATTGTATCTGCTCGAGTGACTTGAAACCATGAAAGAGATTAAAATATATCAAGTAGCAATGATTTAGGATCTAACAAATATAAACTAGAGGGCTATACTATATACTTTTAAGACCTTAATAGGCTTTTCATACTTTTGCCAATAGTAGGGTACTGTATGAATAGCACCCCCACAATAATCACACTTTCGGTCGCCTCAGCCACCTGTTCAACCTCCACTACGAGCTCTACCACGAGAACTATGTCCACAACATGGGCCACTACGACCATTAGTGGAAACTAAAGTTGAGAACCTTTGAAATAGAAATAGCAAAGCGAGGAACAGTAGATGGCTATCCTAATGAAGAGCACAAAAACAGAGATTAAGCATTAGCTACAGAAAGCAAGGTCTTACTAGTAAGAATCTAATCTTTGAACCCACGTAATGCAAGGTCCAAGCCTAGCAAGGAAGTAATCATAAAGTGCTCCCAATGGTGTTGCTATTGTGCGAGATCAGTACATAAAGGGTCGTCACTGCAACAACTGGTCCCAAAGATTCTTAAGAATGTTGTAATACTCAGATAAGAGCTTCCCATACTATTTTGTGCTAAAAAATTTCTCATAGATCTCATAAATACGGGAAACATTACTCTAATGCAAGAAAGAGTCAGCAACAGGGTCCCAGATCTTCTTAGAAGTGCAACAAAATTCAACAATCGCTGCAAGATTAGGCTCAATACTATATCACGGTTAGCACATAACAATAGAATCCTCACACATCCAATCTTAATATTTCGATTCTATCTTAACCAAAAGATTATCAGTTACGTATTTCAATTTGCACTTTCCACATGATAAAATCCTTAGTGCATGTGCCTAAGCTAAATAATTCAACCCATTTAATCTTATAGACATAATTGATTTGGGAATATCATCAACCCAAAGTAACGAGGCTTTGCCATCGGCCCCAATAATTCAAAACAGAAGAGATAGAGGCACGAGATCAAGAAAAGAAAACCAAGCCGAACCAAAAACATATCAGGAAAGCAAGCCAAGCCAAACCAGATTTGGAGCAACCTAAGTCACAACCAATTCAAGCAACAAGCGATCGGAACTCTAAAAATCATGCATTCAAACAGTATTTTCTCTCCATGAGAAAAAGATCTAAAGCATCACTTTGCAACAAATAAACCAGGAAATACATTGACTAAAAAACACGACCCAAAGACTGTTGGACTAATCCAAACCAATGATGATGCAATAATCGAGCAAATCAACACAAATCAAACCTTCCAACTATTAAGACTGTTAAGAATAATGGAAAGCCGTACCCTAATGGGTAGGCGAGCTCTTATTTATAATAAATTTAGATAACACTATTACAATCATACTCCTACACACGCCGGATAATAATAACATAATAGTAATATAATAATAATAAGCTACTAGCACCCCCCTCAAACTAGAGCATATATATCTACCAAGCCCAGCTTGTTACATAAATAGGGGACACGCGGACCCGGTAAAAATTTAGTAAAAATATCAGCCACATGTTCCCTTGTAGGGATAGACCCAAATGTAACAACACCTTTCTGATATTCGTCACGGTTAAAGTGGCAGTCAATCTCAATGTGCTTCGTTCGCTCATGAAAGACTGGATTTGTGGTAATATAAATAGCGGAGGTATTATCAACCCAGAGTCTAGCTGAGCCTTTAAGTGGAAAGTGTAACTCTGTCAAAATCT
>JAULJZ010003376.1:0-17040 GCA_032270985.1 Heliamphora pulchella | reverse complement strand
GGTTTAAAAGTTTCAAACGCATTCGTTAACCTAAAAGAATTTATCAAGTTCATTTTTCATGTTTACGGGAAAGGTTTTCGAAAGTCATGAATTGTGCATTTACTTCTAACTGTCTTTACATGTTTAAATTTTTTATCAATTCATATTATCATGATATTGCAAATGTTTATCGTTGATTCTTGCTTATCGATCTCATGTTTCGTTGTTCTGTTGTGTTTCAGGGGAGCATCTGTGTCTGTGACTTCGAGGGTTTCTTCGATGTGTTGGAGTGGTAGACATGTTGGAGGCAAACTGTCAAGATAATTGAATTGAATACAATTTTTCGATTAAAAACAATTGGACAGACAATCGTCAAAACAGGCTCCAGATTAAAAACTTTTTTATGTCGAACGATCAAAATAAAACCCGTACTCCTAAATGTAGATTCGAGATTATACCTTTCGAAATCTGGACGATTGATTTTGGTTACTACAACAACCACGAATGTAAATCCTTCGAGTTGAAGCCCCGATCAAGCCTTCTATTGTATTCTCGATGCGAGTCACGAACGTAGATTGGGCTACGATCCTTTGTGAATTTAAACTAATCACAATAGAGAATACGTTGAAACTCTAGTCTTGAAAGACGACTTATGATTTATGTTTAGCATAACCGCCTATATATAAGGCTACAACAGGAACCTATGGAGTAAATATGACTTGGGCTCCTAAAGTAATTATGAAAATTCGCTGGCCCCTAAGACAATTTGATAAAAACATAAATTACAATTCATACTACTAATGAATCGTAATTGCACTCCCAACCATGTTCTCAAAACCGATTATTCGTGCTCCTGTTATTAAATACTTAATTCAACTCCCTACGTTAAGATACCCGATACCCCACAATTAAATATAATTACTGACAATTTAATTTGATCGATTTCTTAAAATTTCTTAAGCCCTTCCACTTAAATTATTTGCCGGTCGAATAATTAAATCTACCTATAGGGTTTGGCCCGATCAAAACTCATAAGCTTCCTTAAAGGGGTATCGTCAATTCTGAACAATTGGGACGTGGATTTCGTCAATAATTAATATTCACTATATAATTAATACCACTATCTAATTCATCAGGACTATTGACTCATAAAAGATTGTACCATCTAATGAATCAAAACAACGAATATTAAATATACGCAAATAATAATTATTTCGAGATTAAGAGTATAAGAACTCATAATAACCTTGGTGTGTAAATTAATTTATATAGTCTGTATAAAATTAATTACCTCAATGTGGTTCTATTCAATACACACAAAGTATATTAGAATAGAAAGACGGAACAATAGACGATACTATTATTTGTTCCCCATAACCAAGACAGACCTACTAAAACTATGGATTACAGTCGTACCAATAGTTTATCCAATTCTATATAAATTGTAAACAAAAACTTATATTCTGCAAGAACCTATAATCTGGTCTTCTATGTGCAAGCTGTACTTTACACACCTGATTAAATACTATACAGAATAAAAGACAACAATGCATAACATTAAAGAAATGATATTACATTCATTACTCATTATGATTCTCATAAAATGAAAAAATAATTTCATTAAAAATAAAATAAAATACTAAAATCAAATAAAATTCATGATTTTTAGTATACAATACTGAAAATCTCCCACTTATACTCAAAATTATGCTGCCATACATCTGACTCTCATACCCTCTACATAACTATCAAAAGTCTTAGCTAGTAGGCTTTTTGCAAAAAGATCTGCAAGATTGTCCCCTGATGCAATCTTGGTCACAGCAACATCATCCCTCTGTATAATTTCTCGTATTAAGTGATACTGACGCTCAATATGTTTTCCTTTCTTGTGGACTCTTGACACTTTCGAGTTTGCAACCGCTCTGCTATCATCACAATAAAGTGTAATAGCCGATTGAATTGAAGGCACCATATCTAGATCCAACAGGAAGTTCCTGAGCCAAACGACCTCCTTGCCTGCTTCAGAAGCTGCAAGTACTGGCCTCCATAGTGGAATCAGCAATGCAGAACTACTTGGTACTCCTTTAACTTATAGCTCCACTCCCAAGATAAACACATATCCCGAGGTAGACTTACGGGAATCTTTGTCTAACTGGAAGTACGAGTCGGTGTACCTAAAGGTACTAGACTGTCTGCCTAGTAAATCAAAATATAATCTCTAGTCCTTTTTAGGTACTTGATTATATTCTTTATCGCAATCTAATGCTCTTGCCCTGGATTAAACTGATATCTGCTAATCATGCCAATGACAAAGCAAATGTCGGGTCTGATACAAAGCATAGCATACATTAGGCTTCATACTACAGAAGCATAAGGAACCGCCTTCATCTTCTCTATCTCATCAGGTCTCTTAGGACACTGATATTTGGATAGAGTAATTCCATATCTAAAAGGGAGAAACGCCTTCTTAGAATCCTATATGCTAAAAGGAGCAAGGTTGTTCTCAATATACTTTGCTTGTGATAAGCCCAGCATCCTTTGTTTTTGATCTCACAAAAACATGATCGCAAAGATATGACTGACTTCTCCTAAGTTCTGCATATCAAATTGCCTAGATAACCATACTTTTACCAAAGATAACACCTTCACATCATTTTCGATGAGCAAGAGATCATCTACATAAAGTATTAGAAAGACCACCATGCTTCTGTCACGCTTCTTGTACACATAAGACTCATCTAGAGTTTGATCAAAATCATAAGACTTTATGGCTTAATCAAACCGAGTATTCTAAGACCACGATGCCTGCTTAAGTCCATAAATCGATCTATTAAGCTTGCACAACATGTACTCCTAGCTCTTTGCTAAGAAATCGTCTAGTTATACCATGTTGATACATTTTTCAAGACTTCTATTAAGGAAAGCTGTCTCGACATCTATTTGTCAAATTTCATAATTGAAATGTGCCGTAATGGATAAGAGAATCAGAATAGATTTAAGCATGACTACCGATGAAAATGTTTTCTCAAAATTAATCCATTCTTTCTAAGTGAACCCTTTTACAACAAGCTTAGCATTGAAGGTTTATACCTTCTCATTTGCTCCTCTCTTCCTCTTATAGATCCACATGCATCCGATGAATTTTATCCATTCAGGTGGTTCTACAAGTTTCCAGACCTAATTAAAATATATAGATTTCATCTCTAAATTCATAGCCTTTTGCCAAAGATCTGCATCTTTATTCTTGAGTGCTTCATTGTAGTTACAGGATTTGGTATCTACTTCTACTGGAATCTTATCAAAAACTCTCCTAAGAACATATACCGATCGGATTGATGAACAACCCTCCCACTACGACGAGCCACTACCTGCATCTGTGTACTAGCAGTAATGCGTTGTGTAGAATAACCTTGTGCACCATTACCCACATGCTCATCTAGCATGTTAATGGTAGTATCTTGATCTGGTTCGAGATCTGCATCTGTCCCAATAATCCTCCCACTACGACATGACAATGGGATATCAGTGACTTGTGGTTCCTCTTCTGTGTAGGATGCAAAATTGCTAAGATCATTATTTTTGCAAATAATTTTTAGTAAAAAATTAACTGAATGGGAAAACGCCAAAACGGGCTCCAGATAAAATTTTTGACGTCGAACAATTAAATTTAAAACCCGTGCAACCAAAGTTAATTTAGAAGAATACATTTTTGCGATCAAATCTTCAACTGCATTTTTGACTCCAAGTTGAAGCTCCCGTCAGACCTTCTACTGTATTCTCTTATGCGATTCTCCGATATAGTGTGGGCTATAATCCTCTGAGAACTCGTACCGGTAGAACCTGGATAGCTTTAGCCTTGAAGACAAGTTATGAAACTGGGTTAGCCTACCCGCATATTTATAAGGCTACAGTAGGAACCTGTGGAGTAATTATGAGTAAGACTTCTAGTGGAACACAGATACGTATCAGCGGTTTCTGTAATTAAGAAAACCTCAAAGCAGTGTCTGTAATTATGAAAACCTTGCAATGGTTTCTATAATTTTTAAAAAATACTGAATTACAGTTCACACTACTAAAGAACTATAGCTGCATTATAACCCATAATCTCAAGACCTTCTTGCATTGAGCTCTTGTTATTTAATGCTTTACATTTCTCGCTACGTTAAGATTCCCAATACTTGTCAATTAAATTTAATTACTGACAATTCGATTTAATCGGCATCTTGATATTCTTTAAGCTCTTCCGCTTAACTTATTTGACCACTGGATAATTAAATTCACCTGTAGGATTTGGCCCAGTTGAAACTATTAAGCTTCCTTAAGGGGATATCTTCAATCCCAATCTTTCGAGACGTGAATTCCGTCAATAATTAATATTTGACATATAAATAATACTGCTATCCAACTCACCGATAATATAGACCCATATAAGATCGCATTCTCTAATGAATCAAAATAACGAATATTAAATATATGTAAATTAATAATTATTTCAGGATTAAGAGCATAAGCACTATTCATAATAATCTTCTGGTGTGAATTAATTTATGTAGTCAGTATATAATTAATTACCCCAATGTGTCATGTTCAATACACAAAGTGTATTGGCATAGAGAGTCGAAATAATCGACAACGCTATTTTGCGTTTTCGGTAACCAAGACAGGCCTACTAAAACTCTGTGCCACAGTCGTACCGAAAGTAGGTCTATTTCCATCTAAATTGTGAACATGAAACTTATATTCGGCAAGAATCTTAAATCTAATTTTCTATGTACAAGCCGTACTCTACACACCAGATTAAATACTATACAGAATATCGGATACCCATGTATAACATTAAAAAAATGATACACATACATTATTTATAAAAATTCTCATAAAATAAAAGTTTAATTTTATTAAAATAAAATTAAATAATAAGAATATGATTTTCAGTATACCAACCCTAACAAACCATACTTTAACCATAGATAATGCCCCCACATCATTTTCGATGAGTAAGATATCGTCTACATAAAGTACTAGAATTATTACCATGCTTCCATCACACTTCTTATAAGCACAAGACTCATCTGGACTCTGATCAAAACCATAAGACTTTCTAGCTTGATCAAACCGAGTGTTCCAAGACCTCGATACCTGCTTAAGTCCATAAATGGATCTCTTAAACATATACAATATGTGTTCCCGGCCCTTGTAATGAATCCATCTGGTTGTATCATATAGATACACTCATCAAGACTTCCATTAAGGAAAGCTGTCTTGACATTCGTTTGTTAGATTTTGTAATTGAAATGAGCAGCAATAGATAAGAGAATTCGGATAGACTTAAGCATGGCTACCGGCGAAAAGATTTCTTCATAATTGATCCATTCTTTCTAAGTGAATCCTTTAGCACCAAGCCTAACTTTGAAGGTTTTAACCTTTCCATTTGCTCCTCTCTTTCTCTTGTAGATCTACTTGCATCTAATAGGTTTTATTCCTTCGGGTGGTTCTACAAGTTCCCAAACCTAACTGGAATACATAGCACTTTGCCAAGGATCTGTAACTTTGTCTTAAAGTGCTTCATTGTAGTTACAAGGTTTGGTATCTAGTTTTGTTGGGATCTTGTCAAAAGACTCTCTCAAGAACATATACCGATTAGGTTGATGAACAACCCTCCTATACAACGAGGCACTACCTATGTCTGTGTACTAGTAGTAACACATTGTGCAGAATCTGATCCCTGTGCATCAGTACCCTGTTCTTGATTTGCACTAGTCTCGATAATCCTCTTACTACGACAAGATAAAGGAATATTAGTGACTTGTTCTTCCGTTCTACTTGTATTTCCTCTCAGTTCTTAAAGAATAATGTTTCTTTTAGGCCTGTGATCCATAATATAAATATCTTCCAAGAATTGGGCATTGGTGCTAACAATGACCTTCTGATCCTTAGGATTATAAAACAGACCACCCTTTGTTCCCTTAGGATACCCCACAAAGAAATAGATTTCTGTCCTCGATTCCAACTTACCCACGTTCCCTTTCAGCACAAGTGCTACATACCCTCAAATTCGAATGTGTTTCAGACTAGGCTTACGCCTAGTCCACAATTCTATGGGAGTAGAAGATATTGACTTAGAAGGTACCATGTTCAGAATGTAAGCCATTGTCTCTAAAGCGAGTCCGCAAAATGAATTGGGTAAACCTAAATTTCCCATCATAGACCTTACCATGTCCATAAGAGTCCTATTCATTCTTTCTACTATACCATTCTACTGTATAGTGCCACATGTAACACCCCGGTACAGACCCTAGTTGTAACACTCAGCTTGTAATGACCCATGTAGCGATCCGACCCAAAGTCTAGTATTAGCGACGGTAAGCCAATAAGATCTTAGGTCACTAGAAGATCGAAAACTCTAATACAACCTGAAACCCTAATTCGACCAGAAAATTCCAAAAAGACCAGATACTCGAAGGTAAAGCTCTAATACTCAGAGAAGACACTTAACATCCTAAATTAAGTAAATAACATGAAATATAAGATTAAAAATTAAAAATTCTCATAATTAGGGTAAAATGACCATTTTGTCCCTAGTACAGCAAAAAATCTTAAAAATTTAAAATTTAACATATGAACACCCTAAATTAGATATTTAAATACAATTAAGTAACAAAAGACAAAATAATATCAAAAAATAACAAAAATACCCTTTGTGGACGGCCACATGGGAGTTTATGCCCAAAAAGTGACTTTGCAATTTTTAAGCTCAAAAATGAGAAAAAGTTGTATAAATTAAGATTATTAGGACAAAAATTATTATACAAGTAATATACATACTAATATAATATTATAGGCCAAGAAAGGTAAACAAATTATTATTAAAGTTCTTACACACTTAAATAAGTTAAAAAGTCGCATTTAGTCAAAATAACTTAAGCTTAATTGCCTACATTTAAACAATTAATTATTATCAATATTTTTATAAATTATGATAATAATAATAACACTAAAATAATTTATTTTAGTAAGTTAGAAGATAAAAAAGATACATCAAATCAATTTTAAAAACTTTTTCTTGGACAATATAGTGCCAAAATACCACTAAATAAGCAATTCAAGCAAAATAAAGCACTTTGAACCACTAAAATACACCCCAGCCGAATTTCCACTAATTTTTATGAAAATTTCCGGACTTTAAATTTCTAAAAAGTCTCTCCACCACCCATGTAACCAATTATAAATCAAGAAATTTAAAAATAAGTTCGCAAACCATCATTAAATCCACTACCATTTTTTTTATATAAACCAAGACAAGGGCCCTTCATTTCTTCCTCATGTATTTGGTTAGAGAGAGAGGAGAGATCAAAAAATATTCAAAGTGTTCTAGAGAATAAGAAGAAAGAAGAAAGAAGAAAGAAGAAAGAAGAAAGAAGTAGGAGAAGGAAGAAGGAAGGAGCCAAGGGAACTAGGAGGCCTTGAGTGAAAGCTAAGCCCTAGTTTATCCTCCACCATTGTCTACTCTTTCTAAGGAAAGTAAATCCCCTTAAACCTTCTTATATTCTCTCATGAAATAGCCCTCAATCCATCTCTATAAGTAACCCTAAGAAAAATAAATGAAGATTAACTCAAAAAGGCGTCGTTGGTATAGATAGTGGACTGTTTGTGTATAATCAAGCTTTGCATGCTCTTGCATGCGTATATTTATGAGTTTCATGACTTGAATATGTTCTGAAGTTTTGGTTTGTATGATTATATGACATGCATGCTGTAGACACCCCGATTTGACCCCACTCAATCTTAAGTGAATTCGATGATGAAAACAGGTAAAACAAGTGCTTTAGTTCGATCCCCGAGAAGTGATCCAAGCTCAGAATTTGAACCTTAACCATCAAAAACCTTCAAAATCAGTAACATGTTGGCCAAGTAATTCCCAAACATGGCGACCGCCAAATTCATTGTGGCGACCATTAATAGAACTTTGTGGAACCTTTTCCAAAATGGCGACCGTCAACCTCAATATGGAGACCGCTAACTCACATTGTGGCGGCCGCCAACTCCAAATGGCCTGACATGTCCCCAAAATGTGGCAGCATCTCATTGGCTGAAAAACTCTATAAATACCGTACCCCTGGTACGTTTTCAAGGACAAAATTTGAGTGTGAGGTTTTTGAGAGTGAAGCTCTGCCGAGACGCCGAGCAATTCTGAGCCCCGACGCCGAAACCCTGCTGAAATCACCACACGAGGTTCGACTCATTAAAGCACATTCCCTATTTGAGGATTCCTACACAATCTAGGTATTTCTCTTAAATTAAACCTTAATTTGCATACTTCTTTCATTTGTGTAGTTAATTTTATTCTTTTCTATTCAATTCCTTTCATTTGGTTTAGTTTTTTTTTGTTTAGCTTAGTCTCTTTGAATTAATTGTTTAGTTTACACATTGCACACATAACACATTGCTACCTTTTTATTATTTTTATTAAATAGTGCCAATATGTCTTAACAATTACAACTAATTAATGTTGTTAATTATTATAATAATGCACTTATATACATATGGATATAGTTACCAATACTATATTCATAATTGACAATTAAAATAGCATAGTTTATTTTTCTTTTTATATTCCATTGCTCTCTTTCTCCTTTAATATAGTTTATTTTCATTTGTTAGTATTAGTCTAATATTCTAATATTCATTTTCCTTCTTCTTTCATTATTAGCTTAATGTTCCCTCATTAGTTTTTGTTTTTTTACTTCCTTTTTTCTAGTAGTGCAATTTTCTTTTATAATATTTACATTTTTTTTCCTTTTCTTTTCTTTGATGTAGCTTTGATTTCTCTTTTAATATCTCATTTTATTTTCTTTTTAGGCTAATGTTCCGTTTATTTTCTATTTCTTTTAATTCCCTTTCAATAACAATGTAATTTCCTTTTGTTTCATTTCCTTCCCTTTTATTAATCTAATTTTATTCACCTCATAATGTAGCACTTTAATTTCTTTAATTATTAGCTTTAATTTCCTTGTAAAAATTCCATTTAGCATGTATTCTCTTCTAATACTAATACTTACAGAATTTTATTTTCATTTTCTTTTCTTTTATCCTTCTTTTTCCCTTATTTCATTAAAAAAAAAAACTGCAAAAAGATTTTAGGTTAATTTCCATCTTTAAGTAGCTCATAATTTTCTCTTTTGTTCCATTATTCTTTCCATATTCTTCTATTTTTTTCTTCTTTTCTTTCATTCCCTTTCAAAAATATAAAATGTGAATAATTAAATCTTCTTTTATTTTCAAAACATTCCTTTCTTTTTATTTTTGTTAAAACTGAAAAATTACAAAAAGCTTTCTAAATTGGCTTTCATCTTTTAAGTGTTATCTTCTTTTGTTTTTTTCTTATTTTTTTTGTCTATTTTAAAATATAAAATGTAAATAATTAGGTTTTATAAGCATTTTATAACTTTTTATTTTGGCTTAATCAATCTTTTATAGAACTTTCTTTTATTTCTTTCTTATACAAATCAAAACTTCAAATATTTGCTTGTTAATACAAAATATTTATTGTTTTGGTTAATTTTTTTTTTAACAAAGAATTTTTACAATGCTTTCTAACTTTATAAATAATTGAACAATATGCATATCGTATATATTGGTTTAGGATTTAGTTGCCTTGCTTCAAAAATTGTATAGTTTATTTGCAATCCATGTTTAGGTAATTTTGACAATTTTATGCATTTTTTAAAAAACCAAAGCATGTTAGTTTAGGTTGATTAAACGGTATTGCATGTGGGTATATTTCATGTATCATTTAGATAGAAATTGCATGCCATAGGACTTAGGATTTTATCCATTTATTTGCTTTAATTTGGAGTGCTATGTACATATGTTATGTATTTTTCACATTTAATTTTGAATGTTCTCCCTTTGTCTCCACTTTCTTTATTTGCATGCATTTGAAAAATTATATTAAAGAACCAATGATGATTAGTAGAGCCCAACCTTATGGTTGGGCGAACGGGGTGCCTAACACCTTCCCCGATTCATACCTTTGCCCTCGGACCCTCTTTCTCTAGTTAAACGCTTTTCAGATCAGTTAGCTATTTTTGTTTTTCTTAGTTTTTCTCAAAAACTAGGTGGCGACTCTATTTTCAATAAAAAGGGAGTTTTCAAAAGTTGGATTTCAAGGTGTTAAAGTATTTTCCAAAACATCTTTGAATTCCCTCATTCATTTTTTTAACCCCCAAATTCCAACGTCACAGTATTTTCTGGCGACTCTGCTGGGGACTAGTTCCCAAAATCAAATAAAAGGGTTAGACTTGAAAACATAATTGGTTCTTAATAAAACTTCTCACTTGTATTTTCGCATACATATGCATTGTTCTTCAACCCGTCTGCCTGGGTGACCCGATGCCCTGAACGTTGATCCGTTTTGGGGATCGTTGGGAAGACGGGCAACCCTTGCTGATTGTACGCTTCCATTGGTGCAGTAAAAGAGTTCGAGCATACTGTTTGACCATGTCCTGCACCACTCCAGGCATGGGAGGTATATACCCGGCTTTATTCAGAAGGTACCATGTTCAAGTTGACCAAAATAGGCTTTTTGCATATAGTGAACTTAGAACCCCCCCAATTAGGTATTGCTAACCCTATTAGGATTATGTGTTTTTCTTCATTGTATGTTTTGTCTGTATATTGTTAAGGTTGTTTTGATCAAGCTTAGGCTAGTTTGTTCTCCCGGTTTTACCCGGGTTTTTTGTTCCGTCTTGCATAAGCTAGTTTTTCCTTTGGGTTTTTACCCGGGTTTTGTTCTTCGCCATATTCGGCATTTCACACCGTAGTTTCTTCTCGGTGTCATGTCCGTATTTCGTTTTAGCACCCCTAGGGTACTCTCTCTCTCTTCTCCGGGTTCTTCTCGAATTATTAATTCTTCCCTGTTGTTGTATTAGGCTTCTTCCCGGGGTCATGCCTGTGTTTTGTTTTGGACCTTTAAGATGATTTCTTCCCCTCCCGGGTTCTTTTCGACTTGCTAATTCTATACCCCATTTTTGTTTAAGCTTGCTTTCTTCCGACTTGTGTGAGAATGTTTTGTTCCCCTACCGTTATGCCGTCGATTTTCCTTTAGAATCAAAAGGATGAATCAGTCTATCGAGGATTAGAATAGTCTCCTTGTCGAAACGCCGTCCGCTTAGATAAAACCTTTCCTCTAGAGTTAGGTTGATCTATCCCCTTTGGTTCTCATTCTGGGTTTTCAGATGTTATGCTGCTGGTATGAACCCAACAGGGGATTTATTTCAGTTTTAGCTATTTTGGGTATCTGGGATATTTGCTGTCTGTTGTCTGAATTCTTTCAAAAAATATATGAGATTGGGTATTTTGCTTCTAGGATCTAGGTTTTTCTGTGGGTTACCATTGATCCGGAAAGAGTACAGCCAACACGAGTTTGGGTAAGATCAAAATCAGGCAGATTGCGCAGAGTACGTGAATCAACTGACATGGCTAAAAATGAAGTTAATCTGACAGCCCTGATGAGGGCTATTACCGAGATACAACGGGCTGTAGAGAAACAAACCCAAGCCCAAAACTAGTCTCAGGCACGGATACAAGCAATTCAGGCCCGCATGCTTGGTATGAATGGACAGCCAGACAATATGAACGAGAATGGCGAAGATTTCTGTGATGACAACCAAGGGCCAGAGATACCGCAAGTTGCTGTACTACCTTGGGTTCCTCGTCCGATTGTGGTAGAAGATGAAAACACTGCTCAGACCAGGGAATCCGCGCTGGCAGAAAAGATTGACTAGATGGAAAAAGTGTTAAGGAAAGCTAAAGGAATAGAAGAATATATGCTGGACGTAAGCGGTTTGTGCCTATTCCCAGATGTGAAACTGCCCGAAAAGTTTAAGATGACAGAAATGGAAAAATTTGACGGCACTGGGGATGCCCGTATCCATCTGAGAATGTACGTGGGCACTCTCACCCCTATGGGGATCGACGATCAACTTAAGGCCCAACTGTTCCACCGATCTCTTTCTGAGGCCGCGCAAAGGTGGTTTCTCTCTCTAAAAGTAGCTAAAATTAGAACATGGGAAGATATAGCCACTGCCTTCATCAGTCAGTATAGTTACAACTTCCAGTTGGACGTCACTACTCGAGAGCTTGAAACAACCCGACAAGAGAATCGGGAATCTTTTGTTGACTTTCTGACCTGCTGGAGAAGCAAGGCCGCTAAAATGACAAGCCGACCTTCTGAAAAGGAGCAAGTAAGGATGGTGGTAAAGAACCTACAGTCTCCGTTAAAACGCTACCTCATCACGCAACCACTTTCCACCTTTGAACAGCTGTTCGACGCGGGGATGCAAATTGAGGACGCTATCCAATCTGGTGATATCGAGAAAGAAGAACCCACTCAGAAACCACCAAGAAGGACCTTCCCCGCAACCAATCAAAATCAACCTGCTGCTCGCTCAGGCGAGGTAAACCTTTTGAATCCTTCCCCTCCCACCCATCTAACGAACAATCTTTAGCAATCAAACCACGGCCAACAGCAACAAAAGCCGAGGAGGGTCTTCACCCCCTCATCATTTCCTTGTCTACTGCCCTGAATCGACTTGTCGAGAAAGGGCTCCTCAAACCTTTAGACCCCATGCCGATACTCGATCCTTTGCCACCAAGATTCAATGCTTCCCAATATTGTGCCTTCCACCAAGGTCATGGGCATCTAACCGACAAATATTTGAGACTCCGCCATGAGATTCAAAATCTCATTGACAACAAAGTGATCCCTCTTCCATCAGTCACCCTAAAATCGAACGTCACAACCAACCCACTGCCAAATCATGCCATGCTAGCTGGAGTAAACCACATGTTTTTGGAGGAATCAGAGGACCCGAGTCAGCACATCTGTTCAACATACTTGCCACGTCCTTGTGTCTCGGTTATTGAAAATCAGGAGGGTTGTTCATTGATCATGGCTGGAAATGGCTAGGATGCCATGGAGGAGTGGAACGATAATGACTGGGAGGGATATCAGGCAACGATACAGGCAAACCAACAAGAGGAAGAGGAACGTAATGAAGAGGATGACTGGCCATTGGATTATCCAACTCGACCTTATGGATTTGGTCATATACTCGATGGAATCACTCTTCCCCAACTCTTTGAAGAGAAAGTACACATTGACGACATGCAATCTTACTGGCTGGTGAGGATTGTGCTAAAATTAGATGGGGCCGAGTGGACTGACTTTTGGGCCGCTCAAGAGCAACAAGTGGACTTTATTAGGGAAGATATCTGGGAGGAGATTGACAATACCTGGGCTATCAAAGATAACAAAGAAAGGAAAGGAAGACTGGCGACCACTGATTTAGGCGATTTGTGGGCATTTAATAACCCTCCGCCTGTGAACAAAGTAAGAAAGACCGGTGACACAATAACAGGATTATGGGATCCTGAGGAAGATGTAGAACAACTCACCAGAAGCGGGCAACACTTCAAACCAGCCCAATTGGAAAGAGGGCAGCCGAGTGAAAAAGAAAAGGGAGAAGAATAGGAAGAGGAAGATGATGCGGTGTTGAGACAATTGAAGAAGACACAAGCCAACATTAGTATCTGGGGCTTATTGATGGCGTCACATAAGCACAGACAAGCTGTTTTGAAAGTTTTGAATAAGGCCAGTGTCTCGATAGATGCAACCCCCGAACAGCTGATCGGGCCCATCTTGCCAGCCGCCGAACCAAAGGTCATTTCCTTTTCTGATAAGGATTTGCCTGGTGAAGGAAAAAGTCATAATAAGCCGCTCCACATCACTATTAAGTGCCTAGAAAAATGGGTCCCGGTGACCCTTATCGATAATGGGTCAGCTTTGAACATCTGCCCGTTGAGAACGGTCGTCTGCTTAGGGATGAGGCCAGACCAATCCACTCTTTGCAATCAAGGAGTGCGAGCCTATGATAACACAAGAAGAGATGTACTAGAACTGGTGTCATTTTCCATTTCTGTGGGACCACTAGAAACCTCAGTTGAGTTTCACGTGCTAGATGTGCCGGCCTCCTTCAATCTATTGCTGGGTAGGCTGTGGTTGCATGATCCAAATGTCCAGGTAGTACCATCTACCTTTGACCAAAAACTAAAATTGATAAAGAACGGGGTAGTTTTAACCATCCACGGAGAGGACAGTATTCACCCCCCGAAAGGAGGAGAGAGCACCACTCTACTAGAAGTTTAGCATAATGAAGATGACGTGTTACTCAGTGGTTTCCAGTTCGATGAAGCACAGGCTGTTCAGACGCTAATGAATGAGAAAAAAAGGTATGTTAACCTTCGAGCTTTAACAATGATCAGAGAAATGTCCTTCTTCCCCGGTATGGGATTAGGGCGCAAACAGCAAGGAATCCCGGAACCCATTCAGGTATTGCCGACTTTGCACCATTTTGGTCTCGGGTATGAACCAACGGAAGACGATCTGGAAGGGCCTAAAAGGGGACGAAAGGCCAATTACTTCGGGACACTCAATGGATACTTCGTCAAGGAAGGGGAAGATTTCCCGTATTGTGGCTTTTCGGAACCGTGGATCAACGAAAAAACCAATTAAAAGTTACCGGGGTTGGAGATCTTTTTCAGCCACCAGCTATCTGACACAAAAGAAGAAAAGACAGTGGAAGGGAAAGAAGAAGGAAAGAAGGTCCGGGAGGAAGACTAGGCTGACAAGTTTAATGGTGCCGACATAGGAATGTTGTTTAACAAGAAGATGGCTCAGCTGTAAGTAACCGATCAGAACTGTTTCATGATGGATTTTGGTGTACCAACCGATTGCACCAAGCTTATTGTCGATGTGGCCACAAAGGAAGTAAAAAATTGGACCGTCGAGTCTGATGATATGCACTTTGTCTATCCCGAGTCTGAGTCTATAATCGAGGGCACATCTGTTGGTGCTCCCCTCTCTTCTTTTGCTATCGAGTTTGTAATTCCTGCTGTTTTTAATGAAATAAACGAAATTTCCGATTACCCTGCTTTGTTTGATTTATTTCATACACTTTCTGACGATTTTGAATTCGATGGGAATATCCCCGAAGAAATAAAACATTTAATAAAAAGAGAAGAAAAAATACGTGCCCAACCAATAATTGAAGAAACTTTGTCAATAAATTTGGGTAATGAAAATAACGCGCAAAATGTTCAAATTGGTTCTTCTTTATCCTTAGCTGAACAAGAACAATTAATAACTTTATTAAAAGAATTCAAAGATGTGTTTGCATGGTCTTATGAGAATATGCCCGGAATTGATCCCGACATCGTCCAGCACCATATTCCTCTATACCCCGATGCTAAACCAGTCAAACAAAAATTAAGACGCATCCGACCAGAATGGGCTCTGAAGATCGAAGAAGAAGTTGCCAAACAGATAGACGCTGGATTCCTAATGGTAACTGAGTATCCGAAGTGGGTAGCCAATATAGTGCCAGTTTTAAAGAGACGGTCGTATCTGGGTCTGCGTAGATTTCTGGAATCTCAACAAGGCTAGCCCAAAAGATGATTTCCCGTTGCCACACATCGATGTCTTGGTGGACAGTACAGCAGGGCATGCTTTGCTATCATTCATGGATAATTTTTTTGGGTACAACCAGATTCTGATGGGTCCCAAAGATAGAGAAAAGATGACATTCACCACGCCCTGGGGCATCTATTGTTATTGTGTGATGCCATTCAGTCTAAAGAATGCAGGGTCAACCTATCAAACGGCCGCCACTACTTTACTTCATAACATGATACACAAGGAGGTCAAAGTGTACGTAGATGATATGATAGTCAAGTCTAAGGATCGGAATGGCCACATCATAGCACTGCGAAAGTTCTTTGATAGAATTCGAAAGTACATGCGGCTCAACCCACAAAAGTGTGCCTTCGGAGTCACTGCCGAAAAAATGCTCAGATTCATGATCACTCAAAGAGGCGTTGAAGTCGATCCTTCAAAGATTAAGGCGATCTTGGGCATGCCTCCTCTGAGGACTGAGCGAGAGGTTAGGGGCTTTCTGGGGAAGATTCAGTTCATCAACCGATTCATCGCAAAATTGACTACTACCTGCGAGCCGCTCTTCCGTCTGCTAAAGAAAGGAGTTGAATTTGAATGGGATCACAAATGTCAAGACGCCTTTGATGCCGTACGTCAATATCTGTAAAATCCACCTGTTCTAGCTCCTCCCGAACCTGATAGGCCACTAATCCTCTATTTGTTAGTAACCGATTCAGCTATGGGATGTATGTTGGCACAAGAAGGTGAAACTAGAATAGAAAAGGCTGTCTATTTCTTAAGCAAGAAGATGATCGGGTCAGAAATACGGTACACGTCATTGGAGAAGACATACTGGGCTGGTTTGGGCTTCTCGAAAACTAAGACATTACATGATATCTTTAAAAGTGAACATCATCTCTCGGATGGACCCATTAAAGTATCTGTTTGAAAAGCCAGCACTGACAGGAAGGCTAGCCCGATGGTTACTGTTACTATTCGAGTTTGATCTCCAATAAGTCACCCGAAAGTCAGTCAAAGGTAGGGCAGTGACAGAATTTTTGGCCGACCAACCAGTTGAAGGGGATGAAGACACGAAATTCCAGTTTCCCGACGAATAGCTAATGAAAGTTGGGGAGGAAAAATGGATTCTATATTTCGATGGCGCATCCAATCAATACGGCTATGGAATAGGAGTCATTCTTGTCACCCCTGATGATTCACATGTTCCGTTGTCCCTAAAACTCAATTTTGAAGTCACCAACAATCAAGCCGAGTACGAAGCATGTTTAGCAGGATTGGAGGCTGCCTTAGAACTAGGGGCAAGAAAACTGGAAGTCATTAGAGACTCAACACTAGTAGTTTCGCAAGCAAAAGGAGAATGAAAGGTCAGGGATTTAACCTTAATTCTCTACCATCAAGAGCTCGAGAAGCTGATACCGTGCTTTGAATCAGTAATCTTTACCCATGTGCCGAGACTACAGAATAAGTTCACCGATGCACTAGCCACCCTAGCATCCATGATTGACATACCACCCGGAGTGCGGATGAGACCTCTGATAATAGAGCAG